>JAVDPK010001845.1:405115-415846 GCA_034780415.1 Cichlasoma orientale
CGCGCCCCCCCCCCCCCCCCACCAAAAAAAACACACAAACAAACAGCTGTGTCATTGACTTGAGTAATGCTTCTAAGAGTGTGACAGATTTTAGGGGTGGAGGGCAAGTTGTAGAAAATGACTTGCTCATGATTTCTTTTTACACTAAAGGAGGAAAGGACCATGGAAACCCCTGGGCATTTTAGGAGCTGCTGTTGGTTTTGGGGAGAGGCCCTGTATAGGCGTCGTCCTATCATGCCTGCTTTGATCCACATGCATTTGCATGGCAGGGCAAAGAACACAGTTAACAGTTGAGCGGGTTAGAAAAAAAGGATTGTTGGTTTTTGCTCGCTGCCTAAATTTGCTCCGCCAAGCGAGTTGCTGTTGCAGATGGGCCTGAGTGAGTGGAAGAGGACATGGGGAGAAAAAGAGCTGAAGATAAGCGGGCTTATGGTGTGTGCTGGAAAAAAAAAAAAGAGATGCATCTGGGATGAAATCCTGATTTTTTATTTTTTTCTTGGCAGTTATAAAAAGGATTTTTTTTTTTTATTTAATTGAGTCTACATTTAGAAACAGTGATCACAAGAAGAATGAAACAATAAAACAAAGGATTAAAAAGGCAATTACTCAGACACAGCTGATTAAAAAACACACAATAGCAGCAATCTAAAAAAGGTGCAAACTGAAGCTAGAGCCTATTGTATTGTTTTTGATATTCACCCTGTTTGATATCAAGCTAACGTGCAGGGAATAAAAACAGATATTTTGATCTAATTTGAATTTATATTGAAAGTCTAAGATGAAGTCTAAGATTGGAGTCTTGCTGCGTGGAGTCAGACTCGAGGCTGATAAGTGAACAGCTAATGGATGAGCTAAGAGGGCTGGTGTGTCACACGGCTAATTTAAAAATGGAAGTAGTGAAAGGGATTATCCAGGGGTCAGAGTTCAATCCTAAGCTTGCAAAACATGCTCCGTGCTTGGCGCGCCATTGTTTCAAATCGCTGTTCTCTGAAAGGATCCATGAAGGTGTTTATCAACACGAGCAGCTTGCTGCAAAAAAATCAAGACAAACAGCGCTAACTTCAGCCGCTCTGGCAAGCTCTGCCCTGTGCTCAGTTTGGTCTCTTGGCTGAGCACGCATGACCCCAGAGTGTTATGCATATGAGAAACACACACTCCGTTACAGACGCAATAGTAATGTCAATCTCCTCGTTCAGTTATCAGGAAGAAAACTGCTTAGCATGTTTCACAAAATGCTCAGATTTAATTTAATCTAAAAAGTGAACCACACTCACTGCACACTTTATTAGATACACCTTGCTAGTAACAGGTTGCCTTCAGGACTGCCTTAATTCTTCATGGCGTGCTGGAGCAAGGTGCTGGAGACATTCCTCAGAGATTTTGGTCCGTATTGATCCATGATAGCATCTCATGGATGCTGTAGATTTGTAGGCAAGTCTCTCATTCTACTGCATCCCAAAGGTGCTCAGAGTGTGCCAAGAAAATATCCTCTACACCATTACACCACCAGCAGCAGCAGCAGCAGCCTGAACCCTTGATACAAGGCAGGATGGATCCATGCTTTCTTGTGTTTATGCCAAATTCTGACCCTACCATCCAAGTTGTTATTTGAGTGACTGTTGCCTTCCTATCAGCTGGAAAGCAGTCTGGCCATTCTCCTCTGACCTCTGAAAAATATCCAGTGAACTGCTGCTCACTGGATATTTTTCTCTGTAAACCCAACAACAACAACGCCACATTCAAAGTCACTTAAATCACCGTTCTTCCACATTCTGACACTCGCTTCTGTATCAGGTTTGGACGTCAGCAGGTGCTCTTTGCCATGTCTAATGCCTAAATGCATCAGGTTGCTCCCATGTGATTGACCGATGTAATTGAACAGGTGTAGCAGGTTCATGTAAGCAGAACATTCTGCCATAGACTGTGCAAAAGCCACAACTCGTTGGTTTGAAATGATAATGAGGGTCAGCGCACCCTCCTGGGCCAAATGGTAGCTTTGCCCGAAGCCACTGCGAGCGTGCGGTTGTGAGCGCCTGAAAAGCTTTTGCAGCACAAGCTTAAAATTACAGCTTGTTGTAGAAAATTTGTTTTAGAAGACAGTTGAGTGTCATGTGTTAACGACAGAGCCCTCAACTCACCCTTTTTTGGTCTTTATGTGGAAACAAAGCTTCCGAAGTGCTGCAGCTAAGACATTCCTCCTCTAATGATGGAGCTGATGTGTCCTCAGCCATTTTGATTCGGAGCACTGGCATCGATTTTAGTTTGTGGTCTTCAGTTTGCCTTGCCTGACTCGACTTTTCCATAGCCTGCTGCCCTAAATTGCCCCCCCCCCCCCCTTTCCACTAGTACTCCAGTGAAGACATGGAAAGTCATTAACAAGTGCCCCCTTTGTTGCCGAACAAACACAGATGGTATTTGGCTCACGCATGGGGGATTAGCTGAACCCTGGGTCGGCCGGGGAAGCAGGCAACCACTTTGTAAAGAGTTGTAGGCCGGTGTGACTGTCAGAATATTGGAAATAGGAAACAGAATACTGGAAATAGGTGTCTGTGTGATGGATCCACATCTACCATGTGAGCCCTGCTGTTTCTAGAGTTAGGGCTTCTTTTTTTTTTTGGGTGGGGGGGTGGTGAAGCAACTAATGTATAAAGATTTTGCATGCCACTGCAGATGGCAGCAACACACACATCTCCTCTGACCCCCCTAGTGGTGTGGGGGCGTGCGGGACAGCAGGGAGGGGGCAGGACAGAGAACAAACCCCTGTTTGTTCTCCAGGCGAGGCGCTGACTGCAGCACTGACAAGAGGAGTGACCTTCCGCTTTGTTTGAACAAGAGGTCAAAGGTAGAGCCGTGCCCCAGTGCATTGTGTCCCTTGTAGTGTTTGGTGGCATATTTGGGACATTGAAATAGTCTGAAGTGAGTAGAAGAAAAAAAAAAATACTTGCATCAGATTACTTTGAGGTGCTTTTTTTATGTGGCTTTTTTTTTTTTTTAAAGCAGCATTTCAAGTATTTGCTTCCCTGCATTGCTGAGCTGCTTTGTGACACATTCTGCAGTCTTTATCAGCCAAACGTGTAGGTGGAGATGGAGAACGTATATACAGTGCGGTGCAGATATGTGCTGGTGCAGAGCCAAACCCCCGACAGTTTAAATGTGAGAGAAAAGACACTCGGCGTGTGCTTGTTGTCAGCTTGCCCGTGAATGTCACCGAAGCACCTGCAGGGGAAGCACACCTGTTCACCCCCAAGCCCCCCGACCTCATGCGTACGTGCATGTACGTGCAAGTGTGTGTGTGTGTGTCTGTTTGTGTGAAAAAGGGCATCAACAGGGGCTAACACACGGAAGTAAACAAAGCACTGAGTCAAAGCAGGCTAATGATTTACTTGAATGGCTCCATTCTCCTCACGTCACACAAGCACATGTGCACATGCACGTACACAATTTCGCACTGGCTCGTTCACTTTGGAACTACAGGGAGCCTAAACATGTGTGCTGCTTTCATGCATCACATGTGAGGAAAAACATGGTTTGTTTTGCTTCATCGGGCACCGCTAACGTGTAACAGTCCCGCTGTTGTTGTGTCTACCTTGCGGCGCAGGGAAGGTCAGGGGGCCGTGCTTGATTTTCCGTTTTAGATGACAGCAAAAGAAAGCCAAGGGGCACCTCCCATTGCATTTAATTTGTAGACTCTGAAAGAAAAAAAAAAGCTTTACTTTAATGAGATAAGGATGGAAACATATTGCTCATTTTTGCTTCCAGACAGTCTGTTTTCCTGTGATGAAGCAAGCTGATTGTGGTTATCTTTATAAATTTTCCATAAAGATTGACAGGGGGGAAGCCAGAGGATGTTCACAAAGCATTTCTGGTTAATCTACTGCAGAAATCAGCATGTCTAGGGAAGCGTTAAGGAGAGTGAATGTGTCTTGTGTTTATATACCCTCATCAAATTCAGCTCATACCGGATTTTACGCTGAACCTAGGCTTGGCTCACAGGCACAGGGAGGGTGTTTAATGGCAGGGCTGTTTTATGAAGTTTTAAAGTGCATGCTTCCCCAGAGCGCTGTTAAAGTCTAACCCTGCTGACTAGTATCTGTCAATGTTTTGGTCTACCTGAGATCGGAGGGCTGAGATAGTAAGCCATTATGCTTGTTTGGGTATGAGCTGTTTGTCTGCAAAGCCTCTGCTCGCTGCCTGAGGAATATACAGCATTTCTGTTAACGGCAGGACGTGTTGAACCTTAGGTTCAGAGGAAAGAGTTATGGCAAGAAGCAAACTCCTAAATCTTTTGGTTAATGTGTTAAGCTGTCAGAAACTTATTTACTGTCACATTTTTTACACTTTGTATTTATTTATTTGCGTTTTTGGCCACAGCGGCTTTCATTGGCAGGAAGTGGGGGAAAGACACGGGGCAAATTGGCAACAAGCCGGGATTCGAACTCGCGCCGGCCGCACCGCAAGGCGGCATTTGAATGTGGTCGCCTGCTCCACCCCTGACCCACCCAGGCGCCCTGTATTTATTATTTTTGTGTGAATGGACAAACTGTACGTGATTATAATGATCAAATTCCGCATATCATGTGCAGTACAAAGAAACCTGCTAAAAAACATCATTATTACACATTAATTTGTAATGCTGACATGCTAACGTGTGCCAGGCATACATTTTATATAAGAGATGGACATAGCCACCATATTATCACCCATTTTGAGGATCGGTGCTGAGTTTCTGTTTTGTGCCACTGTGCAGATACTAATCACAATGCTAATCATAGACTTTATACTGTTACCCACTGAACTGAATTTAGATCCTTCTTTCATTCTCTAATCCAATTTACAGAGGCTCTTATTTCTGTATAGCTACAGCAAAGGAAAACAGGAAAGCGTGACACCACCTGAAACCTCCGTGCTATTAGCTAATATCCAAACATTAGTTTGCGTACTTTATTCTGCAGATATGAGTGGATGATGGCCTGACAATGCTAGTTAGGAATAGACTGAAATGCAGTAAGCCTAATGCTCCCTTTAAGAGTAGATTTAGGACTTAGTGGGATTATAAAGCGAGCATGTTAAGTTGGGCCCTCTGTTCTCCTTACTGGGCCTAAGGGAAGCTCATTGGATTAACTGTGAATCATATAGTAGCATGTTGTAAATAGGAGACAAGAGGTAAAGAAAAACTCCTAAGGTGGACAAGAGAAGTACCAGCTCCTATTTATAGCACCTTAATCAGTTGTGTCACTGCTTTGGAAACAGGATAGTGGTTGACATAGATACAGTGTCGTCTTATCTGTTGTTCTACCTGGAGCTACTGCTGTTGTACTCTTTGGAATCAGAGTATGCTCAAGAACTGTTTCACTCGTGAGTTTTCTTGGATTTATTTAAGAATAAAGAATGAAAAAAAATGATAGACTCAGTCAAAACTAACTTTACAGATGTGTTATGTAAAGCAATGGGTAAAACTATATGTTAAAGGGGACCAATCTGCACGAGCAATTCAATATTATTATACACTGAGACCACTGAACTTGGAGAGGTCTTGTGAGGTAGTTTAATGGTCCACGAGGGAAACGATCTGTAGGAAAAAGCTACTCCTGTGACTGGATGTTCTGCTGCTCAGTGCTCTGAAGTGCTGACCAGAGGGCAGCAGATCAAAGAGGTTGTGGCTTAGGTGTGAAGGGTCTGAAATGGTTTTTCAGCCCATTTTTCCTACTCTGGAAGAGTACAGTAGGTCCTGGAGGGGTGGGCGGGGGGGCACCAGTAATCCTTTCAGCGGTCTGGACTGTTCTTTGTAGTCATCTTATCTCTGATTAAGTAGCAGAGCCAAATCATACAGTTAACTGAAGGACACAGAACAGACCCAATTACAGCTCAGTAGAGCAGCTCTTGTGGTAGGTTGAACTTCATTAGGTCTCTATGTGGGTACTGTGCTTCACATCATACGCCTGTGGAACCTGAAGAACTTGAAGTGGCATTTACCTGAAGTTCACGATCATTTTTGACTTGTTGAATGGAAGCTTGCCCGACCTCCTATCTGTGTGCAGGTTCGCTTTCATCCTGGATATGGCCGACACCTGTGGTGTCATCTGCAAAGAACAGGAGCTTAACACAGGAGTAAAAATAAGTGCATTTATTTGTCTAAAGGGAGAAGAGCCTCTTCCCCCGAGGGGAGCAAGAGCTGGATATGAAGGTGCTGGCTTTTAGAAAGTCGTGATTCACTGACTGATGGATGTTGGCACTGAGAACTGGGTTAGGAGGAGATGATGCTCTCAAAAGCCAAAACTAAACTCCACAAACAGGATCCTTGCACAAGTCCTAAGCAGTTGAGGTGTTGCAGTGTGTATGCACTTCCATCTTGACTGTATTTCCCACTGACATGTTTGCTGCCGGGCAAATTGAAAAGAGTTCAGTAAGGGTTCAGCAGCAATATCCTTCAAATAGGCCAAAACAGGCTGTCAGCATTAAAGCAGAAGGTTTGTAGTCACTTAGCCGTGTGATCTTTGGTGTCATCAAATATCATATTGTGTTGACAGGTATAAGATCATGAGCATGAATGTAGAAGCACAGATGTTTAAAAGAAAATGCTGTAAAGAAAAGGGAGGTTAGACTGAGTTCTTTTAACTTAATTCTCTGGTGCACAGCTAAATATGAAACATGTAGAGAAAATATGTAATATAAAAGGAAAATGCATGTGAATGAGACGCGTTTACACTCCCTATGCGGATATAAAATAATATACCAGAAGTCCAAGATTGTAGTGAGCCAACATGAAATAAAGAAACAACAGGCAGCAAGAAACCCTTTCAGAATTAGTCCCAAACAACAACCAAGGAAAATACTCTCAGCCACTACAAGAACTGCACCCATGATAGCAATGCAAATGCAGCTCATACAGTAAACAGAAGGCAGCAGGATACGAGCACACACTGAGACATCCCCCGCAAACCGATGTCTTTGGCCTCAGCGGCGTCTTAGATTACTGATATTACCGAGCACGCAAAACCTGAACAGAGCAAAGACGCTTTCCCGATAAGCATGTTAGCACAAGCACCTTGTTTCGAAGAGGCAGCGATCGTTGGCATCCAAAGTTGTAAACATCATGGGCAGGAAATCTCTTAGTCTGGCTTCAGAAACGTGTTTGAACCCAGTCACTGAAAAACAAGGTTGCAGAACAGCAGCGGCCGTGGCAGTGTGAAGGCGCACAGTGTGACCGAAGCAACAGCAGGAAATGTTTGCAGCAATTTGTGAGCGAGCAGTGCGGCAGCAGCAGTGCAGTGTGGATTTATGGATTCAGTGTAGATGCGTTGATATATGTTGAGCTGATGTATAAACACGACGCTCCTTCTGCCTGATGTGCCTTAACTATCAGCAGCAAAGGTGATTAAAAATATAAAAGTATTCATCTTGGGTGCCACGATAGCTCACCTCATTTATCTTCTTATCAGTCGATCTGTATTACTTTGAAGGATGACCAATATTGCTAATTACACAACACCCCCCTCTCCCCTCGCTCCCCCAGGCTTCCCCGAAAGCTGATCCAGCTTCATGCAGAGGGAAAAGAAAGCAGACACTTACCACAAAGAGCTGTCACACTGCCAAGATCCTTTTTTTTTTTTAAATTCCCATCTTTGCCCCTCCTCTCCCTTTATTTTTGCCTTTGATGAAAAGACATGCCAATGATATTTCAGGGGCTTAGTGGAGACAGACAGCATGGGTTTCATGTTTTCCTCTAGCTTTTGTCTGAACTTTGGGAGGCTGAAGTCACAGGTGCAAATGCGCCGTCACAGATGCCCCCCCCCCCCCCCCAACCTGACACTTCAGGCTGCCGAGTCACGCCCAACTCAATCGGGCCTCTCAGCAGATGCCACGGGATCACCCCAGGAAACAATGGGATCTAAATCTGCCGCCAAGACAACACGCCAGGTTCAGTGCTTTAAACGAGCAGGAGAAGAAAAGCTTTTTATTTCTCAGTGACAGCACCTCATTAAGAGATATCATTAGTGATTTGTCAGGTATTAAAGTTGCCTGCGTATTTGTCAGTTAGTGTGGGAAAATTAATGGTCTTAAGATGGTGTTTACATTCGTGTTAACGGGCAGATCTGACATAAACTCACTATCCTGATGCAGCCGAGTTTCTCATGCCCTGCTTTGCTTCTCTCACCCGCTCATCAGGAGTGCTGAAGGACTACCTGCGTGAGCTGCCCTACCCTCTCATCACCAAGCAGCTGTATGAGGCGGTGCTGGAGTCCATGGCTGCGAGGCCTCTGCGGATGGGAGCGGCGGGTTGCGAGAATGACCAGGCCGACTCGGAGCACACCGTCGGCCTGCTGGAAAACCTGCCAGAGGTGGAGAGGGTGAGGAAATAAAGTGCACATCCTTCTGCACAGGAGCTAGAGGCCTGTTACAGAAGTGGCTGTGAAAGGGCTAATTGTGGCTAGATAATCATGGTAATAATGATAATGCTACAGATTACCACTGTTCAGGTGATAATTATGGTGCCATGCAGTCTCCAAGCTTGCAGCGGTGTCACTTTCTTAAAGCATTTTCATTTAAGTAGTCACAAAAAATGACATAAAGTAAAAACTAATAGCTCCCTATTTGCCCAGTCAGCCATATATTGCTGCTAATGATTTGATTATGAATAATGGCCATTGTAACCAGCCATCAGTTAGTACAGCATTCATTTAAAATTCCTTCTTGTTTGTAAAAAGCAATTTTTTACATAAACTTACTGCTGCAGATACATCCTTTAGTAGGTTTGGCTTTGCATCTGTGCTGCTGCTGCCAGTGGTACTACTGCAGCTACTAATCATAATAATAACATGTCTTATTTGTCTGGCTTTTGTGTGTGTGTGTGTGCGCGCGCGCGCCTACATCAGATGACACTGCGGAAGCTTCTTGACCACCTGAAACTGGTGGCATCCTACCAAGAAGTGAACAAGATGACGTGCCAGAACCTGGCGGTGTGTTTCGGCCCCGTGCTGCTCAGCCAGCGTCAGGAGGCCTCGTGCCACACCAACCGAGTCTTCATCGACTCCGAGGAGCTGGCCAGCGCGCTGCACTTCAAAAAACACATCGAAGTACTGCACTACCTGCTTCAACTCTGGCCAGGTGAATTTCCTTTTCTTTCTTTCTTTAAACAAATTTGAGCACAAATCATGGCTTGAAAAAGCAGCACATTTACAGTCAGGTCATGCGTATACCGGTCTCTTGCCTGAGGGTATTGTACAAATCGGTGCCAGCCCTGCGGTTCAGCTCTACAAGGGGCTGTTAAGGGGCTGGGCTGCTTTGATCCTTGAGGTTTTCCACCACTGGCACAAGTGCAGCAGATAGCCACAGGCCACCATCTGTCAAGATGAAACCCTCCACAAGTGCTTCATCGTGGTGGGTTGAGCCAATCAGAGCCAAGCAGTAAGCCCCAATGTAAACCAAACATCTGAGGCGTGGCCCCCTCTGTCTTTAGATAAATCACCAATCAAGGACAGTCAGCACCAGCTTCACTCAGCACAGGTCATCTGTCTGCCTGCACAGCTGCTCTCTGCCAGCTGCAGCTGTCTGCTCGCTGTGAGATATGACGAAGCCCAGAGATGATCCAGGAGAGAATGATGAAAGGAGTGCGTGGCGTGGCATTTGCATTGGTCACAGCAACTAATCTGATGTGTTTCTAGCTCACAGGCTTGATTTTATGAGTCCACCACATTTCTAATAATCAAGTGAGCCGTGCAGTGTCTGCTGCTGCATTTAAAGTGTTTAAGACACCTCCAAAATGGGCCCGTGGTCTGGGCGTACAGCTGCGGTTATTCCTAAAAGTAATATACATTTTTCGGTGGCTTTTTACAGTTTTATATATATTCATTTTAAATATTAAATATGCATGATCACCAATCAAAACTAATCCTATATACTGCATTTGAATGTTTTTCTAAGTGCAGTGTTATTGTGCCGGTACATTTCTGAAAATGCTCGCTGTGCTTAAAAACCCTTTTCCTAATGTCCCTGAAATCATAAGAGACAGACTTTCCCTCCTGAATAATAACAGTCCTCAGAGCTCCTCCCTGCAACCTGCAGCTTTAACCAGATCTGCTGATTGGTGTCTGAAGAAGGAGTGACTCTGCGTCAGATTGAGCCTCTTAACTGCGTCCTCCAACTCCCGTGTTGAACCAATTCTGTGTAAACCACTGAAGCTTAGCACCCTCCTTTACATCACCCGCCGAAGGACTGCAGGGAAGCTTAATTAGTCAGCATCTGTGAATCCTAGGATTGCAGGTAGCAGAGGGAATTATATTTGGAATTTCAAAAATTAAAGCAAAAAACTGTTGTTTTCTTTTTTTGTGGTCACACTAGGTTTTTTTTTCTGCAGTTGATTTTAATGACATAAAGACACTGACAAAGCATTTTAGTCCAGGTTCAAGCCTTCATTTACACCCTCAGCAGTGTTTCCGTTCCATCCTGTTCCCCAGTACAGAGTGCAGGGCGCCTGGACTATATAATTAAAGACATTCCTGGCTTAACCTTACCCCTCAGCCCCTGAAGCTTCACCCTTACATTTCACAATCATTATGGGATATTTTCAGCCACCTCTTCACGCCTTTCAGACACACATACCAAACCTTCCAAGGCATTGTTGCTCAGTCCTCAACAGACTGACTGGCAGTACTTACAGGACGTGTGTGTGTGTGTGTGTGTGTGTGTGTGTGTGTGTGTGTGTGTGTGTGTGTGTGTGTGTGTGTGTGTGTG
>JAVDPK010001845.1:419911-431069 GCA_034780415.1 Cichlasoma orientale
TGTGGTCTGCTCTTAGGTCCACGAGCCACTGAGCATTGCTGTTCTGTGTTGCATCCTTCTCACATATGCTCTTCCAGTATTGCACCATCTCCAGCCTTGATGGGGTGCTGTTCTCATATTGTTCCTCTGCCACTGAGAGTTCAGTGGAGAACATCTGGTTTATTCTCCTGGGTTCTAGCTCTCTGGTATACCTCTTCAGGTGGTTAGCCAAGGCTGTGAGTCTTTGCTTGGCAGTTTCTAAGGCCTCAGGTATGGACAGCTTGTTGTACTTCTTAGGCACCCCTTTCTTCATTGCACCTTTCTGCAGCCCTGATAGCTGGCTGATTTCCCTCCGTGCTGTCTTGATCTTAGCCTCTAGTCGTCTTTTCCATGGAGGGTACTGCTCCTTGCGGTTATTTACTTATAGGCAAACATCTGAAGGATCACTGCTGCCATGGTACAGATCAGCTGGGTGGTTTCACTGATGGTCAAAGTAGAAGTAGGGATTGTCCGTAGTGCTGCATTCACATCTTCTAGGAGACTTTCACAAGGTATTCACGTAGTCTTGGTAATCGGCCACGGAGGGTCCAGGTTGGCATTCAACATATTGGTTATTTTTGGGGCTCAACCTCTGAGTGTGGAGATGATGATATCTCCCCCCTGACCTGACGTCCTGGCTCCCCCTCACCGTAGCATTTGTGATGTACCTTGTCAATCTGTAGTTGCGATAACAGCTGCTTTTCGCACACTGAGCTACCAGTTATTTTGATGTCAGTCTGGATGTTGGGTGCCAAGGAATCCATAGGTCCCACATCCTCTTCATGTAACCCCTTTCACTTGGGTACATGCGTAGTAGCAGTCCAAGCAAAGACGAGTGAACGTGGTATCAACCTTCTCATCCACCTACATGCAAGCATGTAAAGAAGCTATTTCTTAAAAAAAAACAAAAAACAAAAAAAAAAGGGTCAAAAACAGTGAAATAAACAATGTGAAGCACATCATTCAGATCAGCAGCGGAAACTTAGTGGCGGGCTCACCCGGTTAGTTCAACTTAGCTAGCTGCTTAAAGAGACAAAGGACGTTTTCAGCAATCCAGGGATTCAGAATGATCAGTATTTAACCTATATGTATATGTATATAATTATATAAATGTATTCGGAGTATATTATTTTTACAGCTTATATTTCAGTGGCGTATTTAAATACTTCTGATGACCTAGCGTTGACTTGTAGCAATAGTCGCTTCTCTCTCTTAAAGCTACCTGTACACATCTTAATGTGCTGGACTAATGGTACAACTTTAGCTGTAAAATACATGATACAATCGTGCTCTTGCAGAAAAAGTGATGTTGTTATTTTTGTTATATTGTGTATATATTTGACATTGTTTTATGTCTCTGGTGGACTAAGGCGTGTTCATGATTTTTTTTGGTGTTTGTTTTTTAAGGTACTGAACGTTGCATGGTCGAAAGCTTTACTGACATAAACAAGGCTCTGTCTCATCTGCCGTTGTATATCATATTTATGTGTAAAATAAGATTATTTTGTAACGTACGTGCATTTGTTTGACCCCCTGTTCCTTTGTAAGACACATGACTGCATTGTCCGAGCTTTCTTCCAAAGGACTCAGAGGCAGACTGTTTGTGAAATGCAGAAATTGATAACAATTTTATTTTGTTTTTAAACTCCAGCTGTAAACGGTTTCACTGCCCTAAAATCAAAAGTTTAATTGCACTCTTATTGTTATTAACATATTTGCAAAATCGCTTCTAGTTAAATATTATGTTAACAGGATTTCTAACCCATGATAGAATAAAAATGGGTAAAGTTGTCTTCAAAATGACTGGTAAGATGCTTTAATTTACACATTTAGTTTTTGTGTGCCCTCCTGTGCGGTGTTTTTGCGCAGTCCTGCTGCTTCGTGGTGAAGCTGGGGCTGCTGCTGAGTGGATCTGTTGAAACTGAGTTTCAGCAGGGTTCCATTCAAACCATCTGTCTGCGCAGGCAACACACAAAGAACCAGGGCCTCATTTATAGGAGCCATTGTGAAGAATCAGCCAAGGATGTGCTTTAAATGATTTTTTTTTTTCTTTTTAATGTAAAAGATTGTCCTTTAAATCTCAGGCGCATTCTTGCTTATAAAGAACCAATTTGCCTAACGGGCTCTCAAATTAATACTCAAAGAGTACGCAGAGAGCACAGATGTTTTTATGGTTTTGACTCAAAAATCGAATAGAATAAAAGCAAACTGCTACGCTAATGACAAAACTCAACGTTCTGTATAAAGTCTATTTCAGTGACCTAATATAGGGATGCAGGGCAGTGACTGAGCCATGATAACCCCTTCATTTCCCGCCTCCTTCTCCTTTCTGCCGCAGAATATAGCGGCCAACATCTGCGTCATCTTTTGTGTGTCACATTTTAAAAATCAGTTCTGTCTCGTTTGTCTTATCCTCTTTGTCCTTTGGAGGAAAAAGTGCCATATTCAAAGCATCGCTAAACAAAAACAGAAGTGCTTTGTATTGATCCTGAGAAATGTATGGTCATAATAAAGTATATTATTTTACATTCACATGTGGCTGCTCTTGTCTTTTTTCCCCCTTAGCATGCATCTGACATATTTACAGTACTGTGTGAAAGTCTTGAGCCACCCCTCATTTTTGGCTATATTTTACTTGGAAAATGGAAATAGGTGCAGCGATTTATTGAAACTTGCAAACAAGACAGTATAAAAGGCAAAAACAGAGTTTGTACAATTCTATCAAGCTTGAAAGTCAATATTTGGTATGAACACCTTCATTCTTCAACACAGCCTGAACTCTCTTAGGCAGCTTTCTCTAAGCAGTCTTCAGGAATAGTTCTCCAGGCTTCTTCAAGGACATTCAAAGCTCTTCTTTGGATGCTGGCTGCCTTTTGTTCTGTTCTCTGTCAGGGTGATCCCACACTGCTTCAATAATGTTGAGGTCGGGTCCCTGGGGAGGCCAGTCTCTGACTGATAGTGTTCCATTATGTGTTTTTCTATCCAGGTATGCATTGACTGCATTGGCAGCGGGTTTGTGATCATTGTCATGCTGAAAAATGAAGCTGCTGTCAATCAGATGCTTTCCAGATGGATCAAAATCTGATGGCACTTTTCTGCATTCATAATTCCATCAATTTTGACAAGCTCTCCAACACCACTGGCTGAAATGCAGCCCCATGACAGAGCCTCCACTGTGTTTTACTCACTCACTCTTGTACCTCTCTCCTCACCTCCTCCATACATACTGACAATGATTTGAGCCAAAAATTTCAAACTTGGATCCTTCACTCCAGCAGGCCTGACGCCACTGATTTTCAGTCCAGCTTGTGTGTAATTTGGCGTGCCTCAGCCTTTTCTCTCTGTTTCCCTTCCTTAAGAATGGCTTCTTGACAGCCACTGAGGCCATTTCTGATGAGGCTTCAGTGAACAGCAGATGGATCAGCTGAAGGGCCAGATGTGTTTTTGTGACATGTTGCTAGTAACAAAGTGTCTAAGGAGACAATTTAAAATTGGTTATGCATAGACACAACACTGGTGTATCCCTTGAATTAAGTGTTCTTTTATGGCCTAAAAAATGAGTTAAAAGCTAATGTTGAACGAAAAGCTTTGAAAGACCTTCAGAAAGCCTGGAGGATTCTGGCTCCTTGGAAGCACAATATAAAGAAACAAAGGCTGGCTCAAGACTTTTGCACAATACCTTGTAGTCAGTTATTCCAGAACAAATAGAACAAAAAATAGAAAAAAGAAATACTGTCCAAAAAAATAAACAACTCTTTTGGGTCGGCACTGTCACAGCAGTCATTTCTAGGGCACAGTGAGCTTCTTGCCTCTCTCTCACACACACTTAGAAACATGGAATTCATTCATAAAAACCTCACAAAACCTTTTTGTTCTTTAGTGTAAATACATCTGGTATTCAGCATGCGCCCTAGCAATCACATCACAGTTGCTGAAATAACTTGTCACTGCGGCCATACTTTCCTAAACTGTTTTAAAGACCGCTATTGTTTTGTAGAAAACCAAAGGGGAAAAGATTACTTGAACTTCAAGAGACATTTTTTTTTTGTTTACTGTGGGAGCAGTGTAACCCAGCCTCTGTAGGAATACAGATAAATAAGTCGGGGAATTGCCCTTGTTGGCTTGTGGGAATCTCCCAGAAAGCCTCTCAGCTTCAGGGACATTCCCAGGATGCAGCTGCATTTAGCCATCCAGTAAAATCCACTCCTGGAAGACTGCGTTTTTACTGCGGCTCCAAAACCAAGCCTTACCAGCAGCACTCGTGAGATACCTACAAATAGCCTAAAGTCAGAGGAAGCAGTTTGCTGAAATAGTTAAATGTCACATTATTTTGAAATATTTTCCAAAAGGAGCTATAAATCCAAACAGAAAAGGGAAAGGCGCGGCCAGGCGGCTCCAGCGTGAGAAGTCACAGCAGCCGGAGGGCTTTCAGCACTAAATGGTTTTCAGCCTTGTTTGATGTCACTACAGTAAATGTGTTTTTATGGCTGCACCGAACAGGTATGAGAAAGCTTTAGGGCACAGAATGTACACATACCTGTCTGCACTCTGCAGCCTTGTGTGTGCGCCCACGTCGTCTTCAATAAGCATTCTCACCGGAATTCTTTGTGTAGATGGAGCCAAATATTTCACTGACAGTTTGAAAATGTAAATACTTTTATACACCGAGAATAACATTCCCATCAGCTTTCAAGGTTACTGTTGGCTCTCTCACAAAGCGTACATGGAAAAGGATCTGCTTTTTTTTTTTTTTTTAATTCCAGATTTACACATCTGGAAAAAGGTTTTATTTTTAGATTCAGGTGCTGGCTCTAATTGCACAAGTGCCTATTGTAAAAGTACTTTGTCCACGTTTGACTTGCTAAGCTGTTCCCTCAGTCCCAATAAAAGCAGGAGTGAAATCCATATGAAGACAGAGGTAGACATAATAACACCGAGCCTGTTTGGATAGTCAGGGTTGCCACTTGATATCAGGCAGACTGTCAGAGTGAACTGAACTGAACTTTTGTTCATTTCTAATTCTGGAGAGAAGAGATATGAGTCTTGTTAGGTAAACATCCTTGACAGCCACCTGCATGTGAAACCAGACCTTTTCTCCTCTCCTCCTCATCTGCTCCCTTAATCTCTGCTGACCTTTGAGTCAGTATCGTGGCTGCAAGTCAGCCAGCCAACCACATAACACACAGTCTTTGTTTCAAACTTTCTTCTTCTTCTTTTTTTTTTTTACAGTGTGAACTGTGGGTTTTGGCAAGATTGGACCTTTGAAAACATCCATGCAACCTTAAAGCTGTTTGTGATCATCTGGGGATGGAAACAAGGACGGTATCCCCTTGATGATTAAAACCACCAGTTTGTTGTTTGCAGCCGCTGATAAAAAAATAAAAAAAAATCTCTCCAGCAGCTCCAGCTCTACCAAAAACTAGCATCAGGTGTGTCTCAAAAAGGGGTTTTACTAAAACCATACAAAAAACCCCAAAAATAACCAGACAAGATATTTTATATTCAAAAGATGCCCATGTTTGATCACCAGTAACCAGGAAGAAATACCCATCGGCAGGAGTTGTTTTGCAGAAGAAACCACGACCCAAAAGGCAGTAACCCTGAATACACTGCAATGCCTTTAAAGACAAAGAATCCACAGAGGTGTTTTCAACGAACTCAACAAATTAGATCTGGTCAAAGTATCTAAAGGTTATTTGAGTGACTATTTAGATAACGCATGTGTGAGACTGCACACAACTGTTTTTTTTACATTTTTTTTACTTTAGTCAGTGTGGTTCAGTAAAAGTTTTCCCATAGCAGTTTTGACTGATTGATTGATTGACTAAACCAAGCATCTTTGCATGATTTAAAGTATCAAAATAATCCTTATTTATTTTATATCAGGCCTTGGAGCAGCCCCTCAGGTCATCCACTGTCTGAAATCAGCTGTTTTAGCTCCTTTCCCTTTAAGAACACCCACCGCTGAAGCCAACTTTCTTCTCATTGGCTTCCCCTTGCAAACAGAAGGGCTGAACAGCAGGTGGAAGGCATGAATGCCTTTGTTTCCCTGTAATTAAAAAAATCCCCTCATTTGTATATTCCTGTTGTATTGACTCAAGGATGAGTTTGTTGTCTGTGTTTTCATCACTTCGGGATTATATTTGTTGACCAACAGCTCCACTTCCAAAAACGTGATCGCTTAAAGTCCTGAAGATGAACTCAGTACCTCACACAATTGTGGTATATGCCCTGGTCTTCTGATTCAACCATAGAGTTACTCTCCATACAAGGATTACCCCAGAGTACATGCGATTAGACACCCATCACAAAGTCATATCCAGTGTGATCATGCCTTTTACATCTTTCACTGTAAATGTTTTGAGAGGCTCAGGCTGGTTAATGTTGTCTGGAACATACTACCATTCACTCCTTATGAACATGAGCGAGCTAAGCCTGGGTAATTGCTGGGAACCTTTGTGCAGTGACCCTGGGCACACATTCCATACATGTGGTGCCCTTCAATAGGAGGGCTATTAAACACATTTTACCAAGGTCCTAGCCTTTTCTGCTGTGTTTTTTTGGATGTCTTTTGTTCCCCTGTGGTCCAGCCCCTGTACTTGGCAGCTCATCTGAGAGCCTGAGGGCAGATCTCTTGACGCAGCGCTGACAGATCCGCCTGTTCTGGGCCGTGGCTGATGATGAGAGAGAAGACCAGAGGAAGGGAGAGAGAAGATGAAGAGAGAAAGTGAGAGGTGAAAGTGAAGAACGGAGGGAAGGAGAACACAGAGGAGCGGTGCTTCAGATCCTCCGAGGCTGGGGCCTCACACAACACAGACCCACTGCGCTCTCCGCCTTGCCTCTTCGCCTCCTCCGCCTCCATAGCTCTGTCACTCAGGACTAGACTATTTCATTTTAATAAGGCTAATCCCTCCTAGAGGTAAGCTGCTCATCACCTCTCTCCCTCCCGCTCCTCCAGGAGAGAGCAGTCTCCTTTCAGAGTGAGGACAGGATGAGAGTTTGCTCCGCTTGACAGATAGAGAGAAAAAATGTGAAAGGTGAGACTGAAAAGAGGCCCTGACAGCAGCTGTGGTCGGACTCAAGAAGATTTGGGCCTCACTGGTTTGATAAACTTGCAGGTGGCACACCTTTAGTAGTGGTTCACGCTCCAAGCAGCCTTTAACATCACGCTGATACGGAGCACGGTGATAACTTTGATCTATGCAGAGGAAGTGGAGTGATACAGTTGGTATTTTAATGTATGCTATCACCTTCCTCCTGTCAGCAGAGCACTCTCCAGCTGTCAGCAGTAAAACTTAGTCTGCCCGCTGCTTGAGGTGATGTCTGCAGAGAGGTTATAAGGTCTTTGATGTCTCCTTATTGCTGACCACCTGCTGCTATGGCCCCTTGTTAATGAAGCAGTTAGGCATTTTGGGAAAATACACTTTTTTGTCACAGTCATTTATAAATAGGAAGTTACAGCCAGACGCCAGGTAGCATCATTTGGAGAAAAAACTAGAAACAGCTGACCTGGCTCTGTGCGAAGATAATAAAAGGCCATCCAACATGTATAAGAAAAGTAATGAATATATATTTATGGCATAGGTTTAAAACAAACATTCTGCGGTTTAAATATCCATCCATCCATCGGTGGTTGTATCACATCCAATATGGTGGACAACACTTGTCACGTGTGAACCTTAGTGTATAAATATGAGTAATCAAATTTTTTATCTAACACTTGGCATGAATAGCATTAACGTTATTTCACAAATAGTTTAGCTAAAAATCTTCCCTAACATGTCATGAAACAGCTGTGTGGCAGGCAGGACTGGGACCCAAATGCAGGACATACTCAAAAAGTAGCTTTAATGCTGTTACTCGCAAGAAAACAAAGAAAACACAATTGCAGGACAGGAGCAGCGAAACAGAAAACTAGAAAACACAGAGCCATGATCCAAAATACAAAACTCAGGGTTGACAACCCCAGGAACGTGGCACAAAGATGTTAACTTTAAATCATAGTAGCAAAGTTTCTTGCTTCAGTAATGACAGTAAGTCAAAAGAAGAAGACTCAAAGTTTTCAGGCCTTCATGGTTTTATTACACATTGACAGAGTGATCATTTAGAAGACAATGGACTGGAATGGAGTTGTATCTTAGGCTGGGTTATTGCCAAGACAATGTTAACTGATGGGCATTTCAGCATGAATTTCTCTAGTAGAAATGATATAAATATTGCCTACTACAGTGGCTACCTTTGAAGTGGCTGAGATGAATGTCTTTGCTGGCAGATAGAGCAGGTTAAAGAAAAGAGAAGAAGTCCTTGGTCAGAATATAAACCCGGCTTCCAAGGAAGAGCTTAAGAAATTCTTTAAAAAAGGACACAAATAAGGACATTTCTTTTTTTTTTTTGTATATATATTTTATTGAGCATTAACATCACAAAAGTATATACAGGCATAGGGAAAAAGTCCCCAAAACAATGCTCAAATTTTACTTTTTGAAAAAAAGGAAAAACAAAACAAAACAAACAAAAAAAAAACCCCTACTATAACCACTCACTAACCCACCCTTCCCTCCCTTCTGTTAACATACAGGACACTCGCCCATTCATATTAGTGTTACAATAATAATAAAAAAAAAAGTATGTATAAGTATGTATACTTATGTACACACAAAAACACACGCAGATACACACATGCATACATACATTAGAAAATAAATAAATAAGTAAATAAAAAACAAAAAAGAAAAAGAAAAGAACAGAGATAAAACAAAACTGTGCACGGACATCCGAAAAGAACAAATATGCATGAAGACATGAATGAGAGCACACTGCTAGATGGTACTAATGAGGCAAGGTTTGAAGTCCAGCTAAGTGTGACAGTACTGGATTCCAGACAGAGAAGAATTTATCTCTGGACCCCCTAATTGTATATTTAATCTTCTCCAACTGTATAAATTGCATCAAATCGCTCAGCCACAGGGACAATAAGGACACTTCTAAAAGTAAAACATTCACAAGCCTGCATTTAACAAAATATATAAAAAAGAAAGGACTGTTAAAGTAGGGGGGCATATCCCAGCTGTCACAGGGTGAGGGGCATGGTACGTGCTGAACAGATCACCAATCTATCGCAGAGCTAACAGTGAAGAGTGGATAACTAGTCAGTGGATTTCCTTGAAATTTTGTGAAGACTTGAGACTCGAAGCAGACTGCGAGGACTTTGGTCAGACATTAGTGATGTCCAAATATTTGCAAAACGAATGGCTATTCCATCAGCTGTACTCATTAACATTTGCATTGAAACACAAAGGGAAATATGTCAACAGAACAGACAGAACAAGTCATCATGTAAACTGGATGGCAGCCAATTGTCTGTCTGAAGCTTTTCTCTGTGCCCCTGACAACTTTATCCCCAGGGTAATGAAGAATCTTGAAGCCATTTCATCTTCAGTTCTCCCAGCTGTGTCTTGTAAAAACTTGCTTTCATCATCTGTAAAACATTGCCCATTTTAAATATACTGTGTCTGAATATGAAATAGAAATGATTATTTCATATTTATTTCATCACACCTTGATTATTTAAATTCTTGTTTCCTTTGCCGGAGCAGCTCATCCCTGAACCATTTACAAACGGTCCAAAATGCTGCTGCTTTCCACCAGATCCTCTATGATACTGACTCTGTTCTCTTTACACTGGCTCTCCATAATGTTTAGGGTTCAATTTAAGATTCTGGTGATCACTTTCAGAGCTCTTCATAGTCAGATGCCTCCCAACATCCACACAGAACTACTAGCTTTCTGAGATCAGCTGATCAATGCTTGTTGGTGGTTCCTGGGTCCAGGTTTTGGACAAAAGGAGTGCTTTTGACGTTATTTATTTTACTCAGAGCTTTCTAAATGATCCAGATTCCACTGTAATACAAGCTGCACACGGTCAAATGCTTTAGAGCCTGACTTATAGAAATACAGCTGCAGGTGTCACAGAAACACTGCAAAACTGTCTGCAGGTAATGTTTCATGTTATGTTATAAACCCCCTAGATCCACCACATGGTAGATGCACTGTTATTGGCAGAAAATATTAGGTTAATGGGACCTTTGAATGAAAAGTTAAGGTTTTTGGTTTTGCAGCTTATAAAAACAATGTTCGAGGTCCTTTATCCTGCTATGATTAGTCCATCCAAGCACAATGCAGCTTTTGCTCACTCAGTATTTTGATAGCAGGCTGAAAAAGAAGGTACATTAAACAGTGCATTTAAGTGGATGGCACTTAAATGCGCTTCGATAAAGGTGTGAACAACAAGCCTCAAACAGCTGCTTTTTCGAAAACTGGATTGAACAAAGTATATGTTTCTTTTTCTTGACATAACCCCCCCCACACACACACACACACACACACACACGTACTACGTGCTGCTGTAGACATCAGAAGGCGCTGGTAAAATGACAAGAATCCAAAGTGTTGAGAGCTTTGAAATTAGAAAATGAAAAGGAGTCAAGAGGGAGCATTCCATAGCGCTGCCCTGGTCACCTGATCTCTTATGAGGTCAAGGGTCAACTAATGAAACCTACCACCAGCTTTGCGGAGGCTTTAAAGTGAAACTGCTTCATGGTTTACAGAAACAAATCTCGACAGTTTAACCGGGGATAATTTTACTAATTCACCAGCTGCTTTGAGGTTAAATTGAATTTAGATTCATTTGTGTCTTGAGAAGGAGAAATGCCTTTTCACTCAAGTAGATGTTTCCTGCATCCTTCAGGCATATGTGGCATTCTGTCTCAACTATCTGTTTCTCCAGCTCTGCCTCTTTGAATGTTTATACCGTTCTCGTCATCCTGCTCAATCTCCCTCGGCATGCTGGGGTCCAACTGGAATGGCCATGTGTGAAATTTGCAGGATGCCCCCATGTTGGGAGATTTGTGGATGGCCTTCGAGCCCCCCGCAACCCACCCCGACCCACCCAACACCCTCCTGAGCAGGAGCAGATAGGAGGCCAGAGAGAACAATGCCAAAGCAATGGCTTAATTCGCCTGGCCAGATTTACAGCCCCTCCTGCACAGCACCTGCGCTCATTGTTTCCCAGGACTTGGCTTAAAAACTTTAAAGAACTGGTGATAAAAACTGGACTGCGGGCAATCCATCCTGAATCGAC
>JAVDPK010001845.1:436884-454908 GCA_034780415.1 Cichlasoma orientale
TTAATAGCAAAAAAGATATTACACTTCAAAATTTGAAAATGGTCAAAATGACCACCTTGGGAGTTCTAGTGTTAAATCTGCTGGGAATTCAGAATTTAGAATTAAAATCCACAACTAACCACTTTCTTCTTCTCCTCTGCCTCCTTTTTCTGTTTCACCCACAATTCATCCCTCTCCAAAGAATCCTTCAGCCTGTCTTTCTCCCGTTCAAAGTATTCCTGCACTTTTAAATCCTGCACACAAAAACACAAGGGAAAGACACTAGTAAGCAGTTAGTTATACTTTGGCAGCCATTAAATACATTTAAGACAAATAACACATCAACTGTTGGCAATGTTGCTGAAGGTGGAATTACCAGTTTCTTAACCATAGCCAAGGGTCCAAGCAACATAGGTAGAAAACAGACAGCTCATAGTCCGTCCTGGCTGGACCGTCTTACCTCATTTGTGGAGGGAGAGTAGAGGGTCTTTGGGATATTGAGAACACGGAGCATTCCAAGGTTGTCAGTGACAGCCAGGTAGTGCTGCTTGGCTGAAGGTACAAAACAATGCACTAAATTAGTCTTAAGGTTCAAGAACCTTATAAGAAAGATCTTTCACCAAGGATGTGGGAAAAAAAACTAAAATAAAACAAAGAGGCCGGCTCATGCTCTATCTGTGCTGAGCACCGAAGAAGCCAAGAACTTACGGGAGGCGATCCAGGGTTTGATGCAGGTAATTTTGGTATTGGTGATGTGTGCATGGACTTGTGTAGGTTCGCTGGTGTTTAGGAGCAGGTTCCACACCTCAATACTCCCATCCTCTTTCCCAATGAAGAAGACAGCAGGTCGGGAGAGGGACCAGCATCCCACAGTGCACTCTTGCTCAGATGTCCGTGACACGAAGATGGGGCCATCCTGGGTGTTGTGGTTTACAAGAAGAATTGAAAGAATTTGGTGCCTTTTAGAGCATTTTTAAATGTTCATTTTTAAATGTACAAGAATTATGTGTTCCAGCATTGGTGAGTGAAATACTAGTATTATAGTAGTCTGTTAGTAGTCTGTTAATTAGCACTAATTAGTCTGTGCCTGTGCACTGTAGCCATATGGATGCACCTTGAAAACCAAGATTGAAAGTGTTGATCGTTATTATTATTTTAAAAAAGCAAAACACAACATTGCTAATGCTGAGGCTTCACAAACCAACGGCTGAGTGTGTGGCAGCTGCATCCATCTCTTATGTACAGTCTATGGCTGTAACAAACTGAATACATGTGATTAGCTTTGAACGTTAAACGCTGTTACACTGCCAAAAATCAGTTTAAATGCTCAGCATTACAAACAAGAAATTAAGTTATTTAAATAGTCTTGATTTCATGTGCACTCTGCATAAGTCATGTCAAGTAATCAATACATTTTACTACAGTACCATGACTTCCTCTTTCCAAATGGCAAAGTTCCAGCCTCCTGTTGTCAAAACAACGTCTTTGAAAAAGGGCGATCGCTGTATTGTATTCACCGACTTGTGATGAGTACCAAAACAGAGGAAGGGCTTGCCACCTGGGAGAGGAGTGAGACAGATGGGGAAACTACACTGTTTTATTTGACAGTAATTTCCTTCTAAGGCAATCATAATGCATAACAGGGAGAAATTAACCTTGTAAATCATAATGGTAATTACATTTAGCGAGGCTGCCAAACTAAAGAGTGGATTTAATGTGAAAGTAGCAATCAAAGTAATTTCAATAAATTGGGCGTAATTGTTTTATGATTCAACCTACTGCTGTCAATCTGACATTTGACTGCTGCTGAGCCATAAAGAATAGAGCGTGACAAGACAGACTACTCACTGAACAGCCGTCCAGACTCATCTTTCTCCAGTTTCCAGTCAGTGTAAACAACCTCTCCATCCTGGATGTAAAAAATTAATATAAACCTGCACATATTATGCATTCTTCCTTATTTCTGTGAATGCCACAGAGTATACTAAATATAATACAGTAGCTTGAAAAAAAACATGTAATAAACTGTAATTAAAAAAAGCATCTGGACTTTAGGTGGTTTTCAGTTCCATTCATTTAATACCTACTTGTGATGAAGGCTAAAAAGCCTATTTAATTAAACTGAAGCTTACTCACACGCAGAGTAAAGCTTACTGAAGCAGTCCAGTATTTAACTGTATTTTATACGGATTTAAAAACACGCTTCATGTTGATGTTATTTGAAGAAATATTTCACCTTTGTTCCAATATAAAACTTGGTATTGACATCTTCCAGGGTCCTGAGGGTTTGGGCTGAGGGCATTCTGAGTTGACTGTAGGCTGGGATGACCGCTACACCATTGCTTTCATTATCTTTTTATGTAAGAGGAAACAGAAAGAGACAATGAAGTGTCTGTGTGTGTGTGTGTGTGAGGGGGTGCTGATTTGGGACTAAAATATTCACAGTACTTTTAGGAATTCTTAAGAAATCCATGCCTTGTTACCAGACAAGTACACATATTTAAATAAACCAATAAGAAACACTAAGATAAAAGAAAAATGGCAAGAATTTAGTATAAAAAAAAAGAAAAAGAAAAAAGGAGAAGAAGAAGAAGAAGCAGCTTTTAGAACAAGAAAGATCTGCTTTATTCAAATTGAGGGAATAACAGACTGAACGGTGGTGGCGGTGCTGTAATCTGACCATGAACAAGACAACAAAAGGAAGTGAGGTGGGGAGGGGTACAGCTGAGGTGAAAGGGCTGGTAAGAGTGGATTTGAAGGGAGAGGGAAAGAAAAGCATAAAAGGTAGAGGTAGGAGGGAGGGAAGGTTGTGGAGAAAAAAAAAAGACAGGAGGTACAAGGTGGAGGGGCTAGAAGCCTTTTCCATCACAAAAGCCCAACTGTCTGCCAGAGACTGTGAGGGTCTATCTGTTCACAGCCCCTTACCTGCAGACCACTCCCAATCAAGTCTCACTCTGGTAGATTTACTCTTGAAGGTCAGATTACCCAATCACCTATCTTCTAAATCTATTTTCCCCCAGTTAAGATGTGTGTAAAGATATGAGAAAGATGATACAGGAACAGCTACAGACATTGTTGGACTTTTACCCCACTGCGGTGCTGTTTAACTGCTGCTTAATCCCCATGAGGGTTTGCTCACAATTTATCAGTGTGGAAAATCGTGTGTTACTGTTACAGGGTACGTTGCAGCTTTTCAAATGTTCAGATGACCCCAGCGTCAGAAATGGCAAAAGGCACAGAAGCAGACAGCAAAGAGCATCCTCAATCAATACGGCTCAGATATCTTAGGTAGCAACACAGTATCAATCACAGAGAGATTCATTAAAATTGTAATAACAGACTCCCTGAGGGCTGCTGAAAAAAAAGAAGATTTATTGCTTCAGTTAGTAACCATATTAATTATATAATAACCAGCCACCAAAGCTGTGTTTATGGAAGCAAACCTTCAGCCACACAAAGAAATGTCTCTTCTTAACTAGACAGGACACACATGATCATCTTCTGGCCCTCAAGGAGTCTGAGCAGCATATTGCAAAGAGCTGACAACTATGAGGTCCTTGTTTTGCAGGTATCACTTAATAAAGTGCTATGAAACTGGAGGAGATACAGACAGAGAGAGAAACAGAGTAGCTTGGGGCCAAACGAGCACTGCCCCACTGATCACTGTGCTCAGCCATCCAAAGCTGAACTCAAGAATCCAAAACTCCCCCAAAGAGGGCAAGGAGACTGTAACGTTCTGTTTGCGCTCCTCACTTGCATCAGTTTTCAACACAAAGATTCAGATCTTGCGAGAATTACTGAGCTACATTAAGGCATTGCCTTTGATATTTTGAAGATTAATGGAACTGAGTATAGTGACTGATTGCAGGAAAATGGAGAGCGAGTACAACAGACGGAGACAGATAAAGCCTTGCAGCCTTGAGGGTAAAAGCTCTCGCTCACCTGTGTTCTTACCTGTATTACCATTACAGGTGTAATGTTCTAGGCTGAACTTCAAAGGAGCGTACTCTCCACTTGTATCGATCTTTGGCAGGGAAACCTGATACATGGCAGAAAAGAAGATTGGCTTTTATTACTTCAAGAAAAAAACACTGTTTAAAACAAAATCACGGGCCATGCTCAAGAATTTGTGCACTAAAATCATTACCCGAAACCCAGGTAAAAAAATAAATTCGCACGTAAATACAAATTAAACAGTTATTAAATTTGCTGTAGACTAAAGCCATTTCCCTTTATTTTCTTTTAACAAAGTTCTGTCTATAGTAGAATTATTGATGACTAAAAATAATAAGCATCAAGCTAATTTTTGTTGATTTTTTTTTTATATGTGGCTTGATTTTCTTGCGGTTGTAAATTGAATTTAATAAGATGATTTAAAAACATTTAAGGTCAAAAGAAGCTCTGCAAATCACATGCTCTGTATTGCATCCCAGACACTGCACTACCTTGAAAAGTGGTTTCCATGTCCGGTCCAGGTGTTTGTACATTTCGGGGATGTTGTAGGCTGTTCTCTTGGTCTTCCGAACCACTTTCTGCTTCCTGTCAGCCAGCAGCTGGCCCTGCAGTTTTGGCACTTGCAGATCCCAGAACATGACAGTGCTTTAGGAGGAGACACAAAAAAGAAAATATAGAATAAAAACTACCTGAAAATGAACAAAATTCAGTCTAATGACATTACCTTGAATTCCAAGTGTAAAACACAGTCTGTATTCATACTTATACTTCATATTTTAACTGAGTAACAGCACACTGGAAACTGTAGTAAAACACAACAAACACTAGTGAGAACTAAACTGCATAGATATTTCCATGAGAGATACAACCACAACCTCACCCCAACTTTAAACCACAGAGACACATTCAATTACATGCAATCTGCTTTTAAAAGGTAATATTGATATTGTATTGATGTCTTCTGGAGCATTCTACTATTCATTTTGAATTAACTCTCTAGCGTTCATGTTTGAACTATTAATTATAAAAACAGACCACCCCCACAAAAATTCTGTGTCCCAGTTCTGGTGAGTGAAGTTTTTTGTCTGTGCAAATATAGACAGCAAATACAAACCCACACCATCTACAGTTACTGTAGCACTCCATCCTCTCATTCAAATATGGTCACTTCTGGCTCCGAATAAACAATATGGCCACGGCGAAAATGCTAACACTCCAGCTTTAAAATGGACCTTCACACACCAGCGGGCAGTGTCATAATGGCTGTGCTTATATTTTATACCGTCTATATGTAGGTTTCAACCAGAGCAAAGTTGTTTTTGTTTATTTTGCTTGCTGCATTCTATCAAGTATTGCTCTTAAATAAAGATTTTACTTACTACTTTACTTGAACTTCATCATTTCTTGCAACTTTGTTACAATTCTGAGGCAAATGTTACTACCTCTTATATTCTTTGTACTTTATACTCCATTTTTTTGATTTTCTAACTTTTGTTATACAATTATGCAAACCAAAAGCAACAAATAAACGACATTACGATGTATTCATTTAGCTTAGATTAATGCATAAGTAATATATTACCACTTGTGTTAGTTTTGTTATAATTTCACAATAAGATTTTGTGTTATTTTTTCACACACATGTAGAGGTGCAGCAAAGTCAAGTCAGTTTTAAGAGGGAAATGACTAAAACTCATTTTCTAAACACTGATCACTTCCAAAGCTTTTCTCTCTCTCTTTTTTTTTTTTTTGCCTTCATTTGACCTTCATTACATGGACAAAAATCTAGAGAGACATGAAAATGTGATAAATCAAACAGTGGATCTATTGAGTATACACTGTTGCAATTAGGTAACCAGAGGGCAATCTCCCTAATTGACAAATAACTTTGTGGATTAAAAAAAAAAAAAAAAAAACCACACAAGCTATCAGCCACTGCAAAACACACTCATAATCAACATCCAAAGTACAAATGATATCTCAATCAAGGAATGACTAATAATCCTGGCAAGCAGTGAACAGTAAGAAGAACGAGGAACAGGAAGAGAGAAGACGGACAGACTTTTCTGGAGAAAGCTTACCAGTCAGGGGAGCAGGTGACAACCTGAACAGAGACCTTATACGTGTTCTCAACTGGTAAGCCTGTCCTGGTCACCTAATCAGAGAGAGTTACAATAAATGTCTACATCAGGCTTGGCGTTAGAAAGAGTGAACATGGTTCCTGAAGATATACGGGAAGTTAGAATTTCCTGTAGGGGCACTTTGATGATTGCCTTATTTAACTTATCCAGATAACTGAAAGTGATTGTAGCGATTTATTACAGGCAGCTACGCAGAGGTAAGTGATAGGCACAAGTGGGAAATCATAAGTAGGGTTTATTTTCTGGTTATTGCATAACTTTTATTTTCCTCTGAGCATGTATTCCACATTTCTCCTTTTCTGCATTTTCACCCTCATTTGCAACACTTGCTCTGCCTGTTACCTACTGCCCACTATTGCCCTACATCCTCTTCGCCCTGTTTATACTGAAGTGCCCATTAACCTGTCACCATTCCAAGACAACACAGGGAAATCATTATGCCAGCATGACTTCAAGGTCGGTTTGAGACCTGACCTTGCTATGTGGATTTTGTTACCAATTTGAGATTGGTTTTAGTATGTTGAGCTATGGTACAGTGTTTGTATTAGATATGATTTAGGTAGGTTGAGCTCTAGAGAACATTAAAGATTGCTATTCTAAGACCATCGCTGTGGAGTCACACAAAAACACCTTTTATCAGGAGGTTAAATTAAACAGCAGTAACCTTGTGGAAGGTTTCAGGGTATGCTCATGTGCTCCTGGTGGAAAAGGTAATTCCCTGCAGTTGTTAATTCCCTCCAACCCCTATGCCCTTCAGCCCCGTGTACCTGAAATGTTCTCGGCAGCCACTGGACATCAGTAATTGGGGATTTGTGGCTGTTTTCTATGGCAGAAACTGCACAGCAGCACACAACAGGAGTCTTAGTCTCTTTGTTGTCATCGAGGTCCTGGTTGCAAGACAGATACACAACATTATCCACTTCATGGTGAGCTCTGACAAGTCAATGTAGACACAAAGACTGTATACAGCTGAATAACTACTGCAGAATGCACAAACAGAATAATGAAATGCACACAGACTGTCTGTTTAATCCCAAACCTGAACATATTGAACAACAGTGATTTTTCCAGTCACACTTTATGAGGGGGCGACTGCCATATGCGGATGGAAAATCAAAGGGCAATATGGTAAATATAGTTAAACAGATTATGGGACACTAGGTCCACTTACAAAACATAAAAAAATGTGGTTATTTGGTTTAGTTTAAAACACCTACTAGTGCTGTAAGCAAATTTTATAGACAAATTGGCCACATATATCTTACTCATAGTGAGGACCTGCAGTTTGATTTATAAAAATGCAGATAAATGGAGAAGATGTTAATGTAAAATGTAATTCTTTATTTATCTGATAACCCAGTAACAGGTGCTATTGTAGCACAGCTTTCACAGCACTTAACATCCAAACAGAGCCTTCTAGTAGATACAACTGCCTCTGTTTGCACCGTAAACAGCAGGAAGGGCAGTGATCGGATTTCCCTCTATGTTATCTTATATGTGGGGGAAATCTACACAGGTAGATGAAGAGTTACGTAACAGCTGGTGTATGTGAGCTGATGCTGTTGACTCTGGGGAATAAAGGGCTAACAATGACAAAGAGAACAGAAGGAGGCACAGAGGGTGGGAGGGGGGCAGGCAAAGAGAAGGAAGCAGTGAGGAGAAGGATGGAGACAGCTGCTCCACTGTAGAGGCAATAAAAACACACAAAGCAAATGCGGGCTAGAGATGATGGGGCATAAGTGTCTATTTAAATACAGCTGGAAGATGTCAGTGCAGGTCAGGCTTTAAGGTACAGAACTGGTTTAATATCTGATCACTGGATGTCTCAGCAGGCCACGGTGGATTTAGTGCACTTGCTCTGTTGCTGATTTAAGTCTAAGGCTCGTTTGTCATGTATCACAGCCGTTCGCTCCCCTTACCTTTTTTTTAAAAAAATCACTCTATAGGTGTTGTTACTACAAAACAGCACATATCATAGTGTATTTCCACATCAATACTCTGTCTCAGCTCTCCCTACACAAACATGTACTACAAACATAACATGGGTACTTACGAATGTTTCAGTGTTGTCGAAGCCCTGCTTGCTGTTAGGCTGTGTTCCCTGTAAGTGCGGGATGTGAACAGAAATGTCCCATAACACCACCTGTAACATAAAGTCATTGACTGGAGATCATTATGTGAGTCTAATACGCTTCCATGTGTAAAAAGAGACAAACATATCAGATAATGGCATTTTATACTGAAATAAAATGGGGGCACGGGATGAGAAACAGATTATTTTGATTTGTGAAGTTGTGAGGTACAAAAGGCAGAGGGGACAGTAGAGATGCTGAGCTAAAAATGAGCACCTGGCCAGTCATGCAGCCACCAACAATAATATTTGGATTAGAGGGGCAGAAGTCAAAGGCAGTAATGTCATCTGGGCACTCCAAGAGCAACTACAAAAAAAAAACAAAAAACAAAACACATATAGAAAAATCAGCATGCACATATTTGAGAGTAGAAGTTTCCATGAATTTCCATGTAGGAGCATGTGATCCCAAAAATGTATTTATTCTAGTCTCTCTCTTATTTGATAAAAGCATATGCCTAAAGGAGACTCTGTTTCATCAAACATAAGGGAGAAAAGACCCAGGAGGGACACTATGCAGTACATTTTTTTTTAGCTTTGTACCCTTTAATAGTAAATATAATTTATTTCTGTTATTTATGTGTGTTGTCAAAGTGCCACCGGTCCCAGAGGCTGACACCAAATCATGACACATGCACCAGTGAAGATACACGTAACACAGAACTCATATTACTTTTGAGTGATTTAGCAGCTCGGTTATATTGATTGAGTGCTTGGCTCAAATCGATACATCTTCTCAAATTTAATACAGCAGAAGATAAATGACAGCGAAGAGCAAATACTTCCAGCTAATTCTTATCAAAGTGTGTCTCAAACAGTTTTTTTGTTTTTTTACTGTTTTCTCATCTTCCATTAATGGGTTTTCTCATCTACGTCTCATACCTGGGGATTAGATGGATCAGAGAAACTATAGAAGACAATGAAAGCAGGACTGATGATGTATGTAGTGGACTCATCCAACTGCTCCTCCCTTCTCTTTGTTAAAGCCACAGCTATCAGACCTGCCACATAAAAAGAAACCCCACCCTACAATGTATCAGCTACATAGCAACAGGAAAACAGACTTGTGATCGCAAAGCCTTTAAAAAAATATTGGTAGATCAAATACATTTATAAATCAAATAAATTTACAATTCCTACTTTGAATAGAAGCCAAAAAATGATAATGCATTTGCATGACTAGTCACAGCTCATCTGGTGCACAGATTTTTTTTCCCTCTGATTTAGGTTATGTACTTTACCCGGGATTGTAGGGTGCCAGTTAGCGCTGCTAATTTTCTTGCCCTTGGAGTGCTTCTGGTCTGTGAAGGCCTGATGAAGCACCAAACCTTCGGAAACCTTCACCAACCTGTCAGCAGCTTCACTTCCTATGCCCAAAACCTTAAAGTCATCAGTGAAGATGTTCATAATGTTTTCCTGCTGAAGGGCATGCAGGACCCTACAAAACAATAAACAGCTTGGTAAAAACCTCTAGAAGCGAAATACGGGCCATGAAATTTGGACTGGGACTTTTTGGGTCTCATTAATCACAGACAGCCGAGCAAACAGATAAACAAATGCCACTGAAAACATTTTTCCCTCTTGCCTTGGCAGAAGAATAAAGTAGAGCCAATTGTCGTAATATACCTTCATCATATTTCCAGTGAACATTCTCGTGTTCCTACACTTATATAGTGGATGGGATTGAGTTATGGATGGCTGATATTTTGACCATGGAATTAGGAAGCAGATGGAAAAGACAATGAATTCGTATAAGAATTGGTTTTACCCGGGGGTTACTGAGTGGCAAAACTTCTTCAGATTCTCAGACCTGAGGATGGCTTCTATTTCTTTCTCACTTAACTCTCTTGGCTTGTACTGGGTAAACATATTCCTCTGAAACTTCCTGCAAAAATAGACAGAAGGCAACACATACCAAAAAAATGTGGAAATCTATTTACTTTTAAAACAATACATTTTAAAAAGTGTCACACATTCACTGAATGTATGTATAACACAGAGCTATCTAACCGATATAGTACGTACGGCATGCAGACTGCTCAAAATAATTCTGAAATGGATTTAATTTTACACTTTCTTTCTGATTTGAAACAAATGAAATCCTGTTATCCTGTTAGTTGAACCTTATTGCTGGCATACCATTGCGTCTGAGCACTGCTGCTCTGCAGCCTGGGAACAGCCTGTATCCCGCAGTCCCTCTGCATCTGCTTGATGCTGAATCTGCTGTCTGGGTAGGAAGCACACTGCAGGTAGCTATCCTTAGCATCTGCAGCGCTGCGGTCAGTAAAACGGACTGGTGCCCCAAATGTCCTCCGCACTTTCGAGAACTTGTACGACAGCTGATGATGACAAGGAGACAGAACAGAATTACGAGAATTGATGAGCAAAGAAATCAGATCAGATATAAATATTTAATGTTTATTTGAATATGCTGCAGTGCCTTTTCTCTGGTCTCCTTGACAGACTCTTCATCTATTTCCAGCTCACTGCCAAGCGATATCCATGGTTTCGGTTCTGGGGTTTTACTGGGCTCATCCTCAAACACTTCTATTATTTCAGGCTGAGGAATACAGATTACAGGAATACATAGTGTAAAAAACATGGCCATGATGATATATGACCTGTCATTTCTGCCTATGAAACTGTTCATCAGGTATGCATTTTTTAAAATTACTGGCCCTACACTGATGCCAGTCTGTCTGTCCTAAATAACAAACATATATCAAAAATGTATTTAGAAAAGAGAAAAATATACTGAGATTGTGCTTATTAACAAAAGTGAACCTTGTTACTGTAACCAAAACTACTGCGAGCTTACTTTATATATTCTGGCCTTGGCTTCTGGTGTCAGAACCAGGTAAAAATTCTGTCCATGGGTGAACTTCATGTCAAAAACCAGCAACATTTCCTCCTCCGCATACTCCTGTCAGAAGAATTTAGAATTCACATTTGGTACATTACGGTACGAATGACAGCAGTGACAGCCAACGTCAAAATGAGATGTCGATTGCAGACGGAAGAAATAATGCTTGGCTGCAAAAAACACACAAATATCACAAAACCTAAATGGCTCAAAGGAAAGCATCAATACAGGTATGCACAAATTCAGTCACTTCCTGGAGGGAGATTGCTGAAACTATAACACATGATGCACCAGCACAAGTACAAACGGCTGCAACATCTTCAGCCACTCACCCAGGTTACGTCGTAGGCGCTACAAAGATTCCTGCAGAAGTCTAAATTAGGCCTACGACGTGACCTAGGTAAGTGGCCGACACTGTTGCCGGCATTTATTCCTGTGCTGGTGCATTATGCATTAATTATCTTGTAGTCGTGTCCCTGTGTTTTACATGCGGTGCCAGGGATAGAGAAAAATAAAATGCTGGGACTTTTTTCCCCTCCTGGGTCCTTGTTCTTTGCTGTGGTCAGCTTTTTCAGGGGCAAACACTTGTCCCTCTTATTTTTTCCACTTCTTGGTACATTCCCTCATGTCCAGTTCTACAGTTTGAACAATCTCCCGCCAGGAATTTGTGAGCCCTACTATTGATGCTATCGTTATTATTCCTTATATTAGATAACGATTGCTATTCTCTCACTGGTAAATTTAAGAACTGCAGTGAAAAAGTAGCCAGAAATGCACGGGAGTAATCAGTGGTGCTGAACAAGCCAATCACAATCGTTGCGGACTGCTTCGACCTGACATGTAGTTACATTTCTAGGAAACTGCACGTCAGGTTACGCTGTAGGCTACACCATAGGGTTCAGAGGGGTTTGTGGTTACACCATAGTTTACGGCATATATTTCCCACTGAAGCATAAATCCCCTGAACCCAAGATTCCTTACAGAACTTTAAATCAGGACTGGTTGCTCTGTCTGTTCCCACAGGTCTTAATGTGGTCTGTGCATCATCACAGTATCTTGATCGTATAGTCTGAGTAATCTGTGCAACAATGATTCAGTCTAACCAGCACAATCTCCTTCACTGGGCTGAAATCGGACACTGCGGCTCTCATCTTCATGTCCTGTATGATGTCGTCCTTTTTCAGCAGCTTGTAAGGCCTCTCCTCTGTGACATCCACATTAACACAGCACTTAAAGAGCTCCTGCGTGGCTGTTGTCAGGACAATGGGGTAGATACCATCGGGGTAATCTTCAGGAAAGTTCAGAATCAATTAAGAGAAAAAAAGACAAAGACAGTTATCCAATAAAATGAGCTTTTGGACATGATTCCCTAAAAGCAAATCTATGGGTTTATTGGATAGGCACCTTTTCAGAAAGTTAAAAGTCCATCCCATTTCCTAAACTCCCACAGCATCACCTTTGAAATGATCTCAAATAAATAAAACGATAATCCAACATTACATAACACCTTTTGCATGTGTTATATAATGTTGCAAAGAAAGTGACTGAAACAGATGATTAAACAATAAGGATTTCCATATCAAAACAATGTAAACACTGAGGTAAGCAAACTCTGGTATCAACTTTGGGATTTTACTTGCTTGTGGACACACATACGAACAGCTGCAAAGCCCACCGACGAGTATTTGTTCAAATCTGTTTGGAGTGGGCCTGAAGAATGCACGTGGAATTGGTGCATTGCAGTGTATCGTCTATGGGGACAAGTCCTTGTGGTCACAACAATTTGGCAGGCACGCGTACATCCACGCGGAGCCTTGTGTGTGATGAAGAAATTTAACATTACTCAGACCCAGCAGACCCTCATACACACAAGGAGCTGGAAATTATGCCACTGATGCAAAACTGTAAACCTTTTGTTATCAAAGACTTTTAACCTTAAGACTTAACCTTAAGACTGTAACACAAGCTTTTGCATTTTCTGATCAAACGTACTACAACGCCTCGTATCCTCCACATGCTTTGCTCTGCAGGATGGATGGCACAATACAAGCAGTCCATGTGAAAAGTCTATGCGCAGTGTTTAAATGTTTCTAGCAGTGAATTCTGTTGCTTTTGTTCTACTGTATCTGAATGTGTAAAAATCAATATGGCATCCCTCAAGACATTAAGAGCAGTTACAGAGATGACTGTTATAATATGAAGCTAAAGTACTGCACCGTGGCCACAACAAAGCTTTTCTTAATAAACAATCCATTCAGACTCCACCATATCTAAGCCAAGCTCAGTCCAGGGCATACTACAGTAAACAAAGCTTTGCATAATGATAGTTTTCATCCTGCTTGTGGTCTCTCTCTTCAAAGTCGTTCCACAGCGTTGCTAAGGGGACACTGGGAATGCTCAAGTACAGCTTAAGTAACCACTTCCCAGCTGGGTGTGTCAACCTTTTCCACTCACACCACTTAGGCCTCACGCCAAATCATTGTAGTGGAAACTCACACCCTTCATTTCACAGAGTCATGTGTCAACCAAGGTATTTGTATTCATGGGAAATATTTGCTTGGGAGACATAAAGAGTGTGATGTGCAATGTCTCAGAGCCCTCAAGAATGCAATTAAATTGCATTTGTAGGCTGCACCAAAAAGCTATTTTTAATTTGTTAAGCCTCTTTTCTCTTGCATAATTTACCCAGGCATTTTTTAAAGCATACCGCAAGATATCTATACCAAACCTCAGAGCATTAAAATTTTAGCACTGCTTGTTTCCCTGTCTGATGATATTATAGAATTTAAGCTTGAACGAAATTTATTCATCAGCCTATTGAAAATTGTGCAGAAAGCTACATTTATATTAGAAGGAAACTGCGCTGTCACTGTCGCAACGCTGACGAGTTGGTTCCTACAAGGTTAACCATTAGATTTATGGTGAAGACGTGGTTTTTGGTTAAGTTTAGGGCCAAGCCTGAGCTAAAGTCCCCAAGGAATGTGTGCAAGTCAAAAACAAACCTAATTAGATTGTGTTCGCAACTTGGACTTAGACTGCGAGAGGTATAAATTTAATATGAATAAATAAATGTACAAAACAGAGCAAATTTCAAAAGGAGAGATTTTTTGCTCACAATCACCTAATCTATAATAAAATAATACGCTTATGGTGACATGCACTTAACCAAAAACAAGTTTTCAGTGTTGGTATGTTTAAAAGGAAACCAAACATTGACAATAAGAGCTCAGCAGAGAGGACCTCCAAAGGCTATGCAACAGTACACTCAGGAATACATCAGAACAATGCATATATGATTAAATTTACTCCATCCCTACTATTATTATAATAATAAGGATCTCATTGATATATATATATATATATATGGCCAAAGTTTTTAATTAGATCTGGATATTTGCAAATAGCCCCTAAGAAATGCCCAGGCTCTAAATATTCATCTAAAGAAATTCTTACCTGGCTTTTCCTTAGCTGGAGGTGGCTGACTCTTCTTGCCTGAATGAAAAGTAACAACAGCTGTCAGGGTAAATCCCCAAAGGAATGTATACAAGTCAAAAACAAACAAGCCTATTTAGGTTGTACTGACAACATGGATTTACACTGTTGAGGCTATAAGCTGGAAATCAGTGAAAAGAGTAAATAAATGTACAAAACACCACAAAGAAAAACTCTGAAAACAATTATTTTTTTTAAAAAAAACACACATGGCACAATCACCTCATAGTGAAATGATATGTTGCTGGTGACGTGCATTTAACCAAAAGCAGGTTTTGAGGGGTATCAAACACTGATAACGGGGAACCACAGCCGAGCAGAAAGCATCTCCACCCACCGTCACTCCACAGGCTGTGCAACATTACACTCAACCGTGCTAAAACAATGGAGTTTTTTTTAAACTATTCTTGTTACAAAACTAATTCAAAGTAATGTTGTTTTGAGTTTAAGCACTCCTCGAAGTAAACTTTAATAAACTGCAGGTATATTTAATAAAAATTCCATGGTGATCACAAGTGTCATTAAGTTATATTTAAGGTTTAAAATGCAAAAAAAAAAAAAAAAAAAAAAGTGCAATTCAAACCCATCAAGTAGGATCACTCTGGCTCTGAGAAATCAGCTTATTGTTTTATTCACATGTCTCTGTATGAAAGATGTTGTTTAGACAAACAAGCATTTAAATTCAAGAATTAGTGCTCCAACACTCACCTTTATCTTTCCCCTTACCGACTGCTTTTTTTGATGCACTTTTTTCCTTCTTAGGTGCCATCCTTGCTCTCTGTGGAAGTTTACACAGATTTTCTGTAAACAACATAGCGTTCTATATTTTTTTCCAAGCAAAACAGAAAAAAAAACCACATTTTGTATACAAATTTGTATTTCATTTCCCCACTGTCACTGGCCCTGAAACATATCCACTTAAGCAGTACAGATATCATTATCAATGGCTGTGGCGACATCTTGTGGAAGATAAGAGGCACTGCCTCGTTAACGACGGCTGATAAACTCTGAGAACAAATGCTTATATTAATATCTACAGTATACCCAAATAATATCAGTTAAAGTTAAAACTGTTGGTATTTTATAGTGAATGGGGTTTGAATCCAAATCGAAGTTTTCTGTGCTATCCAAATAATTTACAAGGTAAAGACTAGCAGTCAAAACCTTACTTTTATTAACAGAGTATTGTTCTGTAATATGAAATGATTTCACATAATGGCCCCATTTAACGTGATATGGTGCAAATACATTATAGCAATGTATTTACCCCATTTAACGTGATATGGTGCAAATACATTATAGCAATGTATTTATTGCAAGTTCATGCTGGTCTTTATAATTATATAACTATATTCAGTGTTGGAGGAAGTTTTCTGTAAAGGCACTGAAACTTCAATATTGTGTAACATTCAAAATATTTCATAAATATCAGCATAATGTATTGGGCAGCACAGTGACACAGTGATTAGCACTGTCACCCCCACAGGAAGAAGGTTCTGGGGTTCTCTCCGGGTACTCCAGCTTCCTCCCACACTGCAAGGGCATGCATGTTAGATTAACTGGAGTTTCTTAATTGGCTGCAGACGTGAATGGTGGTCTGTCTCTCTGTGCAAGCCCTGTGATAAACTGGTTACCTGGATGGATGCACTGTGATCATCAAAAGTAGTAATGGCATTATTTGATCACTGTAACTAATTTATGAGTGATGTCAAGAGGAGTTCGTTTTACTGCTTTATATATTCGGTAACTTGATTTGCCCTATAAGCAAACACAAAAAAATGGAAACTGGAAAGTATTGGGACCTAAAAATACACTATTCCATAAAGCTAAAGTATCAGAAGTATTACAGTTTTGTATCTTCTGAAGTTTTTTTTTTTTTGCTTTCAATATAGAATAGTTTCCAGTTTAGCTTTTATTATTTGAAATTGGTTATTTGTTTAGCTTTTATGAGCTTCCTTGCTAATATTAGTGTATTATGGAGGGTATTTTAGTCATTAGTTTTATTTCACTATAATAACTTTGTACAGTATCAGATCCTAATGCCTAACACTCAATATAATCCAGCACATCTACGTTTCAAGTGAACATTTTGTTCATATCATAAGCATAAGTCGCAAACGCGTTATACAGACGTCCTATTTTTACCTGAAGATTTGTTTGGCTATTAAAAATGAGAAGACGTTAGCTAATATAGGCTAGTTAAAGCTAAATTACCATTTAATGGGGCTAACATGTGCAACTGTTTCCATTTATAGACAATAAATAAATATTACCGTTAGTTTACACCACACAAGCGTGATACCATCTTCACGCTCACTGTTCCTCGCTCAGCAAAGGGATTGTTTGGTTGCCAATAGTTACCAAGAGGGCGGGAGAACATTGACTGACACGTGCAAGAGCCTATCACATTCCAGCTGAACAGCGCCCTATGACGTGGTTAAAAAGTTACCTGTAATTCATACAGTTAAAGGAGTTTACCAGAAAGACGAGTCTGGCGCTCTGGAAGGTCAGTGGACTTTAATGAAGTCACTCATGAGTGTCTAATCAAAAACAATGACGACTTTTAATTAAGAGGAATACATTAACGGCGCGCGGATGCAATTACAAGATGATTAACCTGTTTCGAGATATATAGGTAAATAGCTTGTCGCTTAATGTGCATTAATAGATTCATTTTCACTGTTTTCCCGGATCTGCAGGGTATAGTTTAACTCCTTCACGACGAATAATGAATAGCTGATTGTTTTCTGCAATGGTGGAAGACGATCGTGACTCTAAACTTGAATTGGTTTGTATTATTCAGCAGTGCAGGTACGCTTGAACTCGCTGCCTCCCTCACCCAGTCAGCTGCTGTGCTGCGATTAATCATGCGAAAAGACGATAAACGAGAAGCTGTAGCCTGTCAGAGCAATGCATTCAGCTCGTGCCAAGTATTTCGGTTTATTCCTTATTCTTCTAGTCTATGGACAGGACTGGAAGAGACAAATATATTAGAATCTACATTTAATCCATTCAAATCCAGTAAAAAGTAAAATATTAATTGTATAGCTGAAGCGTAAACCAAAACACTACACTTTAACTCTGTACGAGACCCTTTTTCAAGAGCTTGCATGCAAATTATCCATACAAGTAAAAACAAGTATTGAACACGTTACCAATTTTCTAAGTAAATATATATTTCTAAAGGTGCTATTGGCGTGAAATTCTCACATGTTGGTAACAACCCATCCAATCCGCACATGCAAAGAAATCAAACCAGGTGTCCATAAATTAAGTTATGTGTAATAATGACAACTGACAGGGAAAACGTATAGAACAGGCTTACAAAAATTTATTTACTACTTCCTACAAAAGCATGCATTACTCAGGTGTGATTTTGGCCCATTCTTACACACACACACACACACACACACGCACACACACACACACACACACACACACACACACACACACACACACACACA
>JAVDPK010001845.1:462256-481902 GCA_034780415.1 Cichlasoma orientale
ACTAGCGATGAGACAATCTGGCGTCGGCTTGAAGAAAGCTTCTGTCTCTTAAAGCCGGCAGCTCAATCAGCCCAACATCCCACAGGTGAGTGATGATGCACAGCAGGTGTGTAACTGTGGGCGGAATCCACCACTTGGAACCGCCTATAGAGGCACGGCCACGGAACCTAAACACACCCACACAGAGAGAGGAGAAAAGAAGGAGTAGGCCAGCCAGGAGGCGGGGTCGTGACAACTACATCAGTTGATGTGGGCTGGCGCTGAGCTCAGCTGATCTGGGGTTACAGCTGATCTTGACTTTTAGAAAATGATTAATTTATGAAATTTTATTAGACCCAAAGGTCAGCTTGACTTTGACTTGATAACATTCTGTATAAACACTTTTCTGAAAATTATTCAGTACGGGGACTCAGAACCAAAGGGAAAACATTTGATGGAATACAGACTTTTGGTGACCACCTTTTCATTTTTATTTCCTTCAAATACACCTATGGCACGGTAATATCTAGTTCTAATACTATCTGATCTTCATAATTGGGGTTGTCCTTATCCCTTCCTGATTTGTTGTTTATTTACTTTTTTTTTTTTTTAATTGCTTACATGAGCAGGAGTCAGGGCATTCGTGTCTAGCACATTAAACTTGGAAAATGTATCACAAACGAAAACAACAGTGACAAATTCCTTTTAGCGATTGAAATAACAACCTGCATTTCTTCTTTTTAAACAGGAGTACAGCGTCTACTGCAGAAAATACTGTGGCAGAGAGCTGTCATTGTCTGACAAGTTGGAGTTTGTGAGTGGCTGGTGTATCCTGATTATTGTCAGTGACACACTGACCATCATTGGTTCTATTCTCAAGATAACAATCCAAACAAAGGTAACGATGATTTGATATCTGAGACTGAATAATATTCGAGTCAGTTCATAATTTCAATTGCAATAGCTTTTATTATTTTCAGTTTGGCACTAATATTTTGCTGCATTAAGGTATTTTTTGAGGTCGCCATGTTTTAGAAACCTTTTTTTCCCCCCCAGGTCCTCACGAGCTATGATGTGTGCAGCATCTTCCTGGGCACAGGCACCATGTTTGTCTGGATTGGGGCCATCCGTTATATGGGATACTTCCACAAGTATAATGTAAATCTGTCACACAGCAGTAGAGATTTTCGTGCTTTAATAGATCTCTTCCAGACATGTTTAAACATGTATTAAAACTTTAGTCATAAGAAAGTATTAAATAATTACAGAAATGTGTTCATAGGTCTAAAAAGATGATGCAGCCAGTATTTTAAAATAATCAAGGAACACTTTTCATACTGTAGTTGCACATAATGGCACTCTCTGAGACACTAAAGTGTTACAGGACCTCAAAATTTTGGTCAATGATGCATTGGAAAACAGTTCTGTGGCATCACATGTTTAGGCATTATTTGAATGGCTCGTTCATGAATGCACTTAATTGAGAAAATGACGTTCTGTTAGTCCACATGCTGGTTTTTTGCATACGTGTTTTCAGATTTATTATCACGCCATTTCCAGATTCTCATCCTGACACTCAGGGCAGCACTCCCAAATGTTATCCGCTTCATCTGCTGCGCGGGAATAATCTACCTGAGTTACTGTTTTTGTGGCTGGATTGTCCTAGGCCCGTATCATGAGAAGGTAAAGAAAGTCTGCTTCAATTAACTGAAGCCAAACCTGAATATACGTTCTTTTGTTTAATGCAATGAAAAAATAAGATTGAGATTAACCTGGTGCTCTGTAAATGTTTTTGCAGTTCCGGACGTTGAACACCGTGTCAGAGTGTCTGTTCTCACTGATCAACGGAGACGACATGTTCCCCACTTTTAAGAACATGAAGCAGAAGAACAGCCTGGTGTGGATGTTCAGCAGGATCTACCTCTACACCTTTGTGTTGCTCTTTATCTACATGATCCTCAGTCTTTTCATCACACTCATCACTGACACCTATGACACCATCAAGGTACTGTCAGTTTAATCCTACCCTTGGCTATTTATTTTTATTTTTTAATGTGTATTCTGCTTTCAATGCTGCAGAGGAAAGCTTTATGTGCAGCAAAAGATGCTTTGTGCTTGAAACAACTGGTTTCTAAGACTTAATAGTTGATATGATGTCTAAAACTGTCACGCTCTGACTTGCATCATTTAGCAACAGCAGCAGAGCGGAACCCCGACATCAGAGCTGCAAAAATTCCTGTCACAGTGTAAAGATCTGCCAAACTCTGGGGCGTACAGGCTTGACAGGAACAACAGCTGTTTCCTTAACTGCTTCATCAACAGGTAGATCCAGACTTCTACTCTACAGCAGTTCTTTGTTCCTTAGGTGATGTTGCAGTGCTTACCTTAGATATCCTTTAGTAATTGTCATTGTGCTAACTTTTCTAACAGAAGCTAAACTGAAACTTTTTTCCCCCCTTATTTCAGATGCAGGAAGCATCACGATGAAGAGAGGCTGACTTCAGAGGCGTAACGTGATTTCAGTGTGGAAATGCATTAAATTATAAACAACCCAATAATTAATGTGCACTTTATTCTGTTAAATTCAGCTGCAGTGGCTTTTATTTTAAACCAGTAGGCTCCAAGTTTTCTTGGGTGGAGGAGCTTTATTTAAAGACCCATGGACCAGGTGGTTAAAGGTTAGAAGTGAGGAATAAGACACTGTCTGGTCTCACTATGATGCACTTGTAATAATTTTATATTATTACTGTATATGAAAATGTTGTGGTACAGAAGTGTTTATACCATGCACGTGACTTGGAAAAACCCCAATGTTGCAAATTATATATAATAAATCAAGATTCAATAAATAAGCTGAAATGCAAATTAAATGATTTTATTTCTCCATAGATAGGAGAAGGTATTAGTATAAAAGCTAATATTATATTGTTTTACCCTTAACACTAGTTAATCCTCTGTAAAATCTTGTTACAATGCAGAAAAAAAAATCCCATTTCATTTCATGCTAATAAGACAACCCATACATCCATCAACACAGTAAAATTGTCAATCTTTTGTGTCTTTAAAAGCAACATCCGCAAGCAGATATTGTATATGGCTCCACAGTCAGCGCTCGAGCAGTGGATTATTTCCCCAGAGAAGAGTTGAGCTTCTGTGATAAATTACTGCTGGAGAGGTCAGAGATCAATTCAAACAAAGATGTTCCATTCTTGCACTTAATGAAGTTGTAAACAGACCACACACCCCGTTCCACTCTGCTTAAACGCAGTATTTTTCTTTCGCACAGTGTCATGTCCAGCTTCCTAAAGCCAAAATCATTTTTTTCTTTTTCTGATTTTGGGATACATAATCCAGCCAACACTGATCACTACAACCCTCAGTTTATAGGACTGACTTTATGCGAACTTCCAGAGTAAGCAGACATCACTGGCAGAGAGGTCTCTGATAAAAGCAGCCAACCAGTGACATCTCACAAAAAAAGAAAAAAAAGAAGTGTGAACTTTCAAAAACGAAGTTCATGTGTTTTGGAAATCACGATGCCAATTTTGAGCGCCTGGCTGCTTGCAGCATTGCTTTGTATTCTTGCTGATGTCACGGGAAATTAATCAGGACAGTCCAAAAAAAGGCAGAAATCCCTATAGAGTTACAAAATCCCAAAGTGATTTAAAAAAAAAAAAAAAAAAAGCGTGCTTGGTTACTTCATTTGATATTATTGTGGGGAAGAAAACTGGCTCCATACTGTCAGCATGGTTTGGATTGGTTTATGCCAGGGGGAGGCGGGACCCGCTGCTCCTCCATCCTGTTGGATTGGGAACGCAGGATGAGACTGAAGAAATCCTCATCTGGAACAGTTGACGCCTTAGTTGTAGATGGTGGAGCGGCACACCTCTGATCATTCAGTCTGGAACCCTAAAACACAGTCAAGACAGCTAAATTATATCAGCTGTAGTGCTTGAGGAATTCAAGTAAAACTCCACAGATTCACTGGTTTCCACATATCAGAATTGATTATGCCCATTAAGGTATAATCAGGGGTTAAAGTGGAATTTGGCAAGTGGACGAACCCTAATTTCCATTGTAGTGGTGCAGCGTGGAAAATTTGACTCAAATTAGAAATGAGTCACCTAATGATTTCTATTTGAGATCCAGCAATTTGTTCTCTTTGTGGACAGGCTTTGTTCGGCTGGCCTCTGCTACTCCTTTTTTAAGGTTCACTGCCCTTTGTGGATTTAGTTAACTGCATGCTACAGCATACAATCAGATGTTACATACATCATTACGGCTGCTTTTAAACCCCCACAGTGAGAATATAGCTAGCGAAAAAGGTGGAATTTGGCAAGTGTTACTAAAGAACACGATCAGCTTAAACTGATGACTCCTACCAAAGTCCTGCTACTCAGTAGCTACATTGAAAACACATCTAGACACTTATTTGGGTAGTTATTTTGAAGAAATATCTACATTAACTGTAATTTCAATGGTCAACATGACATTAAACCTGCATGTACAGAATATCAGCTCCATCCATCCATTTTCTTCTGCTTATTTGGGGCCAGGTCGCGGGGGCAGCAGCCTAAGCAGAGAAGCCCAGACTTCCCTCTCCCCAGCCACCTCCACCAGCTCATCCAGAGGGACCCCAAGGCATTCCCATGCCAGCCGAGAGATATAATCTCTCCAGCGTGTCCTGGGTCTGCCCAGGGGCCTCCTCCCAGTAGGACATGCCTGGAACACCTCACCCAAGAGGCGCCCAGGAGGCATCCCAGTCAGCTGCCCGAACCACCTCGACTGGCTCCTTTCGATGTGGAGGAGCAGCGGCTCTACTCTGAGCCCCTCCCAAATATCTGCACTCCTCACCCTATCGCTAAAGGAGAGGCCAGCCACCCTTCGGAGGAAGCTCATTTCTGCCGCTTGTATTTGCAATCTCATTCTTTTGGTCACTACCTAAAGCTTATGGCCATAGGTGAGGGTAGGGACGTTGATTGACCGGTAAATTGACAGCTTCGCTTTCACGTTCAGCTCCCTCTTCACCACGACAGACTGCAGTGATGCAGCTTCTGCATCACTGTAGACGCAGCCCCGATCCGTCTGTCGATCTCGCGCTCCCTTCTCCTGTCACTCATGAACAAGACCCCGAGATACTTAAATTTCTCCACCTGGGGCAGCAACTTGTCCCTGAGTCGGAGTGGGCACTCCACCCACTACCAGAATATCAGCTCAAACTTGATAAAAGTACTAGTAAGGTTTTAAAAGCTTTTCCTCTAAAAGTTATACTTTTAACACCATCTTTGCTGTTGCCAAATCCTCCCATTCTGAGTGCCACATCTCTCTCTTATTATGCTGCTGCTGCTCGCCAGGACCTAACCTAGCAATGACCCTACAACAGTCTGCCCTGCACCCTTGCAACATAGTCCATCACTGTAAAGTGTACCACAATACTGTAAACAACCCACTTCAGCCTGCATTTACTATTATAAACTTTAAATGATAATAACTTCATGTTATTTAATTTGTCACATACATAACCACATAACTTTTAGCATGTAGTTTGCTGATATTACCTCTGAATAATCTCATCTCCCTCTCTCACATCTTTCTACATCTTGTTTTCCTCCCTGGGAAGTACAGCAACTGTACCTTTAGCTAACAGATTGCGTGCCAAACTGCTCAGCCACAGTTTATGTTTTTGCTGATAGTTGTTGAGCTGTTTGAAAGGATGCATTTGAAATTACCTGCCACTTTAAAAAAATAAAGTTACTCAGCTCCTCTTCAGTAGAGCTGTCTACATACTGCAGTACCACAAATGCAGCATGAATGCACGACAGGGATGAGAAGGAAAAAAGGACGTGTACAGAAAGATCCTTTTATTGTCTCCACAGCATCAGCTGGGAGGGCTGCCAGGCTGTAGCCCATGTAGCCCATTTTATATTAAACTGCCTATCAGATGTAATTACTCATTAATTGAAGGTGTCAAAACACAGTTTTGGATTGTTCCAGCCTATTTTAACCCCTGGGTATAATATATCTCAGTTTAATTTGTTAGACCAACTCTCCACAGTTTAGGCTAACTAGGCTAAGAAAAACTTAAGGGTGATTAAGCCCAGAGAAAAGAAAAGAAAAATTCAGGGGCCCCATGATGGTTACATCCACAGCTTTAATCACTTTTCAAATAAGTAACTTGGTGGAAAAGAATGTAGATGAGGTCTTTTTTTTCTTTTTGTAAGTCTGGAATGAACTGGTTAATGTGGTGCTAATTATAGGGGACTTGTTCAGCTGGTGCACTTCCAGTTTAAAAAAGAAAAAGAAAAAAAGTAATGACTGAACATTCAATACGAGAAGACAGTGTGCAGCAGGCTTTGAGGTACATTTTCTTTTGTTTATGACCATAAATAATCCCTAATTGTGCAACTAGGTTCAAATTATAGAAGTTATTTCCTGGGAACTACAATCACAGACCCATAAAATCATCAAGAATCTAAAACCTTTAAAGGGCACAGATTAATATTAATAGTTATGTACTGGGCAGGATATGATGTAATGGGGATTTCTCACCTGGCACTTAACCAACATGTCAAAAAAGACATCATCCCCCTCTGGCTTCTCAGCAGTGGCCTCGATGTGACCGTACAGGGAGGGTGTGCGAGTAGTATCTGTAGTGGAGGTGGGGGGTGGGAGGAAGAAGAAAAAAAACAAAGAAAAACAACAAACAAAAAAAAAGCACTTGTCAAGATGTGAGCAGTGATATTGTGGGGAGTCATGAAAAAATAAAAAACAGGCTGTGCCTCACATTCTTTACCTTGTGACTGGACTTGATCTGTGTTGGAGGTGGAGGGTGTACGAGGCTGGTTGGAGGTGTTGACACGTAAGCCAGGAAAAGGGGTCAAGCTGACTCGTTGGTCGTCCAGACGGCGGGCTTGGGAGCTGGCCAGCAGCTCCAGGAAATGACCAGGATCCTGCGATGGTTTTTCGTGCTCTAAAATAGCTAGAAACAGAAATATGTGGGTGAGTAACAGACAGAAGTACTGTGCTGGTTAACTGAGTTGGCCCTTTAACTATTCTGCTCAAAATTTAATTCTGACTTTGTACAAGTACAAAGAGGGCAGCATCTTAAAGCAATTCTCCACCCAAAATGATGTGTCCAGCTTCAAATAGTCCCCAGAGGTTTGAAAGCTGGCTGGAAAGAATTTGCCCTTCGTAGAGACTAAAGAGTGTGATAAGCTTGGATTCATGGTCGTTACAGACGAGCGCAATGATAACAAAAAGGCTCATAAACACCACTGCGCTCACTAAAGGATGAAACCACATATATAGCTTTTGGGTGGAGTATTGCTCTGACATGAGGAAAAACAACATTTAACATGCAAAGGATCAGTCTGTGATGTTCACACCATATAAAGGGCAGGGCTGGCATTGCCTTATTTGTACTGGAATCTGGTTATTTTATATAGTGACTGCCTTGGTCTTAATGAAGAGCATCTTCTCATTTAGCTACACTGTGCTTTATTAAATTCAAATACTGGTTTCACTTGTATTTTACCTGCTACCTTTTTATATATGGCATGAACACCAGTGAAGCGACAAGACTGACTCACATTCCTTTTCAGCTACAGGTAGGATGGAGGAGGGAGAGGGATGGGCAGGGAGATGGCTTTGGCCATCCAGTGTACACCTTTGGTCATCCAGTCTGTTGCCCTGGAAACGAGAGAGGAGGTCGAAAAAGCCATCCTCCCCGATAGTGTCCCGTGTTTCTGGCTACAGTGTTAAAAACAAACAAACAAGGCTTAATAACGAGAAAAAGTTCCAGATAATGGTAAAAACAACCAATACAAGACAAGGAGGTAATTTTTAAGTTCAAAGCTAAAATAATTAGTTAATTTGTCCTTTGACAGAAAACTCAATTTTAATAAATAGGTTCTTTGTGCTCTGGGAAATTTTGAGGAACGCTTTGTCTCTACTTTCTAACATTTTAGAGGCACAGTGACTAAAAGGTAAACTTGGGAATACAACAGATTAATCAGTCCAGTTAACACAACTGTTTCTTGACATACGGGTCTGGTAGCTCCACAGGTTTGATTTGAGTTTTACGCCCTTCCTGATGTGTCTATAAAGTCATAAATGTGACACTTTTTACAGATGATTTCAATCAGAAATTCTGAACATAACCTGGTCTGCAGTAGGTCAGGTGAACGGCACATCTGTGATCTGATCTGTCAAGTGCCCTATACTATGAAGGAAGTTCAACATACTCAGGGTATCTTTGGATTCACTTACCCTAACTTAACCAATCAGGATAAGTGATAACAGGAAGCTAGTTATCAACTCACCAAGTTAACCCAGGGTTTTCCCTGTCTGTTCCCATGAAAGGCGTGGGGTTTTGGCAGCATCTGACCAATTACAAACATGTTCTAGCAGCAAAGTAGTTGATTTTTACAAAGACCGCTAACACTATACAAATGCAATACACACCGCAGACAAATCTGTGGTGTGAGCATGTGTTAGAGAAAAACACTGTGCAGTAATATCATATTAAAAATGTGTGGTTTAAGCACTTTGGTCAATAAGCCACTTTCGGCTGCTCCCTTATCCACGAGGGGTCACTGCAGGGGGCAGCTGATGTTGAAGCAGGTAAAAAAGCCAGCAAAAATGCAGACTGACTTATCAAAAACCTCAACTCTGTCGTGAAGACACAGGACAACCTGATGAATTATAATTCAGCATTTTATTAAGTTAATGTTTAAAAAAAACGGTTTTAGTTTTCTTTCAGCTGCAGTCCCAGTGGTGTTTAACAGTCTGAGAGCAAGAAAAGAATAAATATATAAGCAGAATTAATGGTTTAATCTGTGTGCAAATTTGATATAATTTGCAAATCCAAATAGGTGTCATCTTTTAGGATAATTTATTAATGCTTACAGAACAATAACACTGTTCCAAAATTGTTTGCAGGCAGCAAGAAAAAGAAAAAAAAATCTATTTTTTTTTTTTATTAGATTAGATAGAATAGATAGATGATAACTTTTCCATCAGGGAAAGACACCAGATGCTATTGAATAACTTTAGACCCTCCAACTATCTACGCACAGAGGGCTGAGGATTCTTCCAGGAACGGTGGCACTATTCCCTGGAGAACTGATTTCATACCCGTTGATCTCTAATCTGGTCACAACATACGTTAGCATGGTGACATACCCACCAAGAAGTAAACCATCTGTTTAGTACAGAAAACTCCAGGGTTTTTTCTATATTCCTTACTTTACAGTAATTATTCTTATGCTTTCCTTCAGTTTTTGTTAATTAATAATAATTTTTCACATAACAACACAGCAGCATACTCCAAGACAACTAGAACAATACATATCATGTGTACTCATGCAAAGTTAAGTAAGTCACACTTGCTATGCGTAGGCACAGAGAGGACAAAAGGTTTGCTTCACTCGTTTGTACTCCAAGTGCTTTGCTACAAATTCACTTAATTCTGAATCAGCCTTAACTTTCATTAACTTGTCCTTGAGCCTATATTGTAACAAACTCCTAACAGTATTGTAGAGAGAAACCTTTTCCCTTTAAGCAGGCACTTGGGAGCAGTGGGGAGAAAAAATAAAAAACAAGTCAGAAACTATGACCACAACTCTTCCTCCCACAGTCTTCATTCTTCATTTGGGAAGACATCTGCAGGAGGCTGTGTCACAGGTTGCATATTCGCTTTTTAAGGCTGAATCATCATTGACCAGAAGCTTAGCGAGGACTCTAAGATAGTTTTGAGTGGGTTATGTTTTGTTATAAGCTATTGTAACTTAGAAATACCTTCTGAGGCACTGGTGCTTCCTGCTCCGGATCTCTGCCCTTGGTGCAGGTTTTGCGTTGGCCTTCAGGAGAGGATTTGTCATCCTTCTGCCTTTTGCTTTTTAGCCGTTGGAAGAGGAAAAGCTTACCGGAAGCCTTGACTGAGTTGTTTTTTGAAGACCCAGGGAACACATCTTCTTCCCAGTCCTGTACATATAAAATGTACAGTATATAGATGATTCATATAGCAATGACAGAAGCATGCTATCGTCTGATGCTTTATCTATCATAGGCTGGGTGAACAGGGTCTTTGGGTAAAGGGAAAAGTATCCTTCTCTATTGTGCATTAGTATGCTTTCACTAGAATGAGAAGTAGAACTTTACATTTTAGGCTAGATTTATTGTATTTAATTGAAAACTCAAGATCATTTCATTTGTTTTGACCAGTTTTGAAATTAGAGCACAGTTAGATTTACGTACCGGATGTGCCGTCAAATCTCCACTTTGACTTTTGTCAGGAATTGGACTGAGATCCAAATTCTCTTCTCTACTTCTGTTCAAGGATGGAGACTTGGTCCCTGAAACAAAAATACAAAATTAATTACCCAGTGTGGCCACATTTCTTGGACAGCAATGATTCAGCAAGGCATCACAGCATAAGGCGCTGGACACTAGATAATGGATTTCTGAATCTTTACACGGTCTGGCTTTAAAGAGGATTTGACTCCATTTTCTGGCAAATGCGCTTATTTACATTCAGAAATATAAAAACAAATTTGTCAGGCATAAAATAGCAAAGTGCAGATTTACCTGGTAGACTGGGGTAACCCTGGTAGGGCTCTGCCAGAGCAGAGCTATTTGTATTGGTGTTGCGGAAGAGGTAGGGATGAAAGTTGGGGTTGGACTTGAGGCCTACGGCCAGTCGTAGATCTGACAAGTTCATCCTGGCTGTGGCCTCGCCACTTTTATCTCCAGTCTGCACCACAACATTAAAGTTCACTGTGAGCACTTGACAGCAAAACAAAGACAGAGCACACTGCGTAGGGAGTTATTTTAACCATCACATTACATTGCTTCACAAATACAAATGAAGCATAAGCAACATAATTGTCTCCTGCTGTTCCCTATGCAACCAGCAGGTGGAGGTGTGGCCTGATGAAAGCTACTGATTGGACTCTTGAAAGAGGAGGAAAACTGTAAACAGTCACCTCTTTGGCAATTTCTAGATGTTTTTCAGCAAAGTACATGGCTTGCTCATGATTCCCCAGGGCTGTGTGGGCATTTCCTAGACTCCAGTAAGCTCTTCCTTCACCAACACTGCAGCAAGACATAAAGGAAAACAGGCTGAGCAACTTCATGTGAAATTATGCAAGACAGGGCAGTCATACATCAAATTATCACACATTGCGATGACTACTAAAATCCAGGCCAACTAAAATGAGGTCATGCGTATTTCACAACAGCAGCTCGTATTTAACATTTTCATATTTATTACCTATTTAAGAGCTTATTTAAAAAAAATCTATTTTTAATGTGAAAATCTATATTTAAAAAATTAAAAACAAACATTTGCATGAGTAAATAGACATGATTTAGACAACACCCAGCACCTCCTATTTTATATTTTTTACATGTCTTTTCCCAAGACTTAAAAAACAAACAAAACAAAACAAAACAAAGATGTCCCCCATTATAAAATAATCACCACTTGTCAGCAGAGATCCTGCAGAGAACAAGCCTTTGTAAAGTTTAGGTGTAAAAGCTTATCCCTAATTATGAGATGAAATGCTGTCTTGGGACTTTCTGCTTTTAGATGTTTGTATTAACACCACAATTCAAAAAATGGCTTTTTCAGCGGCCACCCACATGTAGAGCGCACAATCTGATTACGCTTCCGATTACAATTTGGCAGCAAAGCTGACAACAAAAGGCTTTCAGTTGTATACCGGTCTTTGAGATCCTGAGCAATGACCAGATGTTTGAGGTGATAATCAATAGCTCTCTCATAGTCCTGCAGCAGTGTGTAGGTGTTTCCCAGACTGTAACAGGCCTGAGCCTCCACTGCTCTGTCCTTCAATAGCCTGGCCAGCTGCAGTGTCCTCCTGAGGGTGGAGAAGAAGGGGAGGAAGAAGGTCAAAGAATGTCTAGGGCGGGTGCAGGAGAATGATTGTTATCTGCTCTTTTCTGTTCTCTTTGTGCTCATTTTCCAAGGACATCTATATCAAGACAATGCTGGAATCACAGATTGAGAAGTTGCTTACAGCAATATAACAATGTCGAGTGTTATAAGTTCTTAAAAAAAAAACAAAAACATTTTTATGCTACTCATGCATGCCAAACTGGTGGATTTAAAGTGCAGCCAAAAAGTTCCTTCTCAGCTGGTGGAATGAACTCAGTGTAAATCACTTAAGTTTATTCTGATTCTTGTTCTGTAGCTTATTTATGGCTGTGTTTTCGTGTGTAAAAGAGTTTAATGTAGCATTTATGGTACAAAGAGGAAGCCAAAAAGCACTTGAGTAAAAACTGTGTCTTATATGATATATAACCAAAAAAAAAGCACTTATTTTCATGCCAGACATGAGGTAAGAAAGGTCATGAGCCTCACTTGTAATGACCAGCCGCCACGTCAAACTGTTTGAGGAATATGTGTGCATTGCCAAGGTTGCAGTGGGCCCTCCTCTCAGCAGACTTATCCCCAAACTCTTTAGCAATGAGAAGGCGCTACCAAATGAAACAGAGAGTGCACATTACTATCTTACCAACAAATGAGTCCAACATCAAACTAATATTGTGCAAGCTCCAAAACAACCATTGAAGAATGCCATGAATACTCTGCTACTCACCTTTTCATGTGCAGCTACTGCATTCTCAAAGTCTCCTAGCAGATAGTAAGTGTTTCCGAGGTTCCCGTAGGTACGACCCTGGGCCGCCGGATCGCCTAGCTCCATCACCAGGCTCAGGTTTGCTCTTTGTTCATAATGGGAGTAAGTAAGAGATGTTCATGTACAAACTGGACAGACAGAAGAAGCCTTGCTTGCACTTGGTGTTTAACGCCAATAGAAGTTCGTCTACTGCTATTGACATTTAAAAAAAAAAAAAAAAAAAAAGTAACTTTACGAACCATTTAAACTTTCTTTTTTTTCCCTTCTTTTTTTTAAATGGATCAGTTGAAGATTACATAAAGAATTTATTAAACAAATCCGCACTGTCTACTTGTACATGGTGGTCATGACTCCATAATAAAACAACAGCAAGTGACCAAAACGTGACTATTTTGATTACAGCTACAGGAGAAATCGGTTTCTGCCGCTCCAATCGGAGTAAAGGCCTCAGTCTGTCCACCCATATAGAAATTGCCTACCGCTGATGCCGACACGTTGATGTTAGTCGGTGAAACGTCAGGCAAATGAGATGGAACAATTATTTAGCAAATTTATCAGAAACACTGCGCGGCAGCTCAACACCTCTGAGCTTGTTTAAGCTCTAGATCTAATGCATTTGGCAAGCTTGTTTTTAAGCAACCTGCAACCGCGGCAGAGTTCAGCATCTTAGTCATATCTCCTCAGGACCTTCACAGTACAACAAAGCAAAAATCAATGTTTATAGGTAAACAGTGAAACCAACTCACTCATAGTACTGTGCAGCTTTCCTTAGGGCTATCCTTGCCTCCTCTGAAAACTCTCCTGGCTCCGCTCCAGTCCAGCAGATGCTCTTGCCCTTGGCGTGGTAAACGTTTCCAAAATTATACAGCGCTCGAGCTTGCCCAACCTACAACACATACACCAGATTTTCACAGACGGAAACCAGAGTGACCAGTGCTGTAATTATATACTTAAAATACACAGACACCAGACTGCCTTGCTTGCATGCAGGATGCAGAACTATTCTAGATGTTGTTAAAGCGATTCTATGCAGTCATCATGTGTGCCCGAACTGTTCTGTGGCTGCACAGCATGTTACGTGGTATGTAACAAATTTGGATCCATTTATTCTAATCAAGGTAAATGAGCGTTTTACTCACTATTGAACTTTTTATTGACAGAACACTGAAAAATAATTTATTCTCATGTTGCTAAAATACAACAGTTGAATAAATGCTCCGCTTGTGTCAAAACAATAAATAAAATATGACCCACCTTATCATATATGGCTCTTGTGATATCCAAATGTCTTTGGCAACAAACCACTGCTTCATCGTACCGTCCTAAAAGCTTTAATGTGTTTCCGAGGTTACCGCTGGCTTTGGCCTCACCAACTTCATCTCCAATTGTTCTGGGATTGCAATGAAGATAAAAAAACATTAGGAAATAATTAGATTGGAATTTCAGTGTATTTCTTATGTGTATTAGAATGAAAACACAAGAGACAAGAAAGTAATTTACAGCTGCAAGCAGTAATACGCTGGAGTCTAGTTTAGCGGTTTAATCAAGGAGGAGGGGATATAGTGATTAAAAAAAAAAGTTGTAGCATTTCTTCTGAATGTATTTTTAGGCTATGCGTGCGTGCATGTGTGTGTGTGTGTGTGTGTGTGTAGGCTGCCCAAGGTCAAAAATTGCACCAGCAAAAAAAACAAAAAAAAAAAAAAAAAAACTCTGCAACTTTTCACAGTTGAACAATCAAATAAAACTCTTAAAATGAAGACGTCGCTGTTAAACAAATCACTACAAATGTTCACCTGGTGAGCGTGAGGTCATGCCGATGGTACTCCAGAGCTTTATTGTACTCTTGAAGGTGAAAGTAGGCATTTCCCAGCTGGCTGTAGATGGCACTGAGGATTTGGAGGTCCTCTGTCCCAACCTGGATAGCAGACTCAAAGAAGGACACACCCGCCCGGTAGTCCCCAGTTTTACAGAGTCGCTCACCTTCCAGAGCCAGGTCCAGACATGATGACTCCATCCTGCAGGGAAGTGGGTCTACGTGAGAAGTTACAGTGAACTATATGCTTAATCACAATGCTGAAATGCCTTACTAAATCAGGAGGATGCCAGATGCACCTACCTGTAAATGACAGATTCATCTCCTTATTATTTTTCCCTAGTCGCATTACTCACGCTGAATACTTAGTCACTACTAGAAAAGTCCACAGTCCGGATCAAATTGCAGTACCAGTGTGAGCACACTCATCCCTTCAAATGTACTTTACACTGAAAGGACTGAATTCAGAAATCAAGTTTAGTTTTTCAGATTACAAATGATTACTCTTGACTAGGTTGTGATTAACCAATCAACTGCCTAGCACATCATAAAAATGTCTTCTACTCAGAATTATATAAAAGATCATTTACGAGAACCTGCTGCCAGTGTAAAAAAAATGCCATAAGATTTAATTTTGGTTGTTTTAATTATTTTTTAAAAAAGTGTCAACTGGCAACAGTAAATTGTCAAATTGTTCCAGCATAATTTGAAAGAACCACTTTTTTAATTTCACAAAGGTCCTCAACTACTGTATATCAGAAATCAGCTCAGGTACCACTGCAGAGAGATCTTCCGTGTTTTGAAAGAGGGCCAATTAACCTGAAGATTAGATCACTTGAATGACACATGAACTCCTCTCACAGCTCACTGTGGAGATCCCAATTTGCAACAGTTAAATTCCCACACAACATGTAAGAAAAATCTAAATGAGAAGCAGAAAAACAATCCAGACTATGTGAAACCAGACACAAGAACTATGATTCCAAAATAGGACAGAGCATTTCCTGTCCAACCCCTAAACTGCCACAATTACCCTGAAATGAAAATACGTACTTTACATTTAACTATGACAAAACGAGTAAGGTCTACCATTTTTGCAACCTCAATCATCTATTGTTTGGAGGCTTCAGAGCTGCCAGTGATACAAAAGAGAAGAAAGGTGAGTGAATCCCTGACATTTCATCATAAGGCTGTGAAACAAATCCAGTCATGCTAGGCTGCAACAGATTCACAATTATGGGACAGCATTAACTTGACTTGACTTGTTCACTGATACTAAATTTGGAGCAAAAACAATGTTCCTCTGCATTAAAACAGGTCTACCCACTGAATTCAATCCATTTCTTCTAAACATACAGAAATGTAAACACAGCTTTAAGAACCACGTTAAAACTTTAGTACCACATACAGGAAAACACACACATGCAGGCATTTGTCAAAATAGGTTTAGAATTACCCCTGTGCACTTTTGACCTCGTCCCCCAAAAGAGACCAAACCTTTTATCCCCCTGCCCCCCTCCAAAAATGACACCATATTCTGAAGTATTTGATGCAGGACTATTATGTTTGTTAGCTTGTTCAAATCAGGAGCTAAAAAGTAATTTATGAGTGACCGAATGTGGTTTCATAGGAGTCATATGACACAAACATCTAATATTTCTTTGTGATGTGCTGCATTAACTTTCTAAACTTAGACATTTCCTCTTCTAAATGCTCCACTGCTACTTGAACACACTTTGGTTACAAGAATAGAAGTATTTAACATCAGCTGGAGAGCAGGAATTTTCTTTCAAAGGTCAAAGGTAATGCAAAGAAACTAAACTTTTTATAATTAAACACTATTTTTTTTAAAAAAAATGACGCCTTTGTTTTTAAGAATATGTTGGAGAGTTACATTCCACAAACACAGAAATTGTAAACTGTAGAGATGTATGCGTACATCTAGAGTACCACAATGTTTCCTGAACATTAACATGCTTTCTGACATCTAACTGGACATTTTGTTGCCACCAGCCAAAGAGAAGTGACAATCCAACGCCCCGGCTTACATACCTGTTGCCTCTTCCCATTCTGATGCACTGAAGGCAAGTTGACACGACAGACATTTCAAGCTTCTCGATCACTCTCAGGAGCAAATACAGCTCATTCAGCACTGCACCCTTTATCTTCTCTTCCTTCGCGTGCATACACATAACGCACACAGCCACGGTGTCTCAATTTCAAAGAAATAAAGAAAAATCCCTCGGATATGTGCCGACTTCCCTGAGAGCGCCCTGCTGGCTCGTAGCAGCAAAACAAAGGACTTAATCCTCTCAGCGTTCACATCGACCTTAATGGTCAGGTGAAAGGCTGAGAGACCTCTTGTTTAGGTGAAGACGGATTAACAACAGCTTGTTACTGAGCAGAAATGATTGACATGAGAGCAGTCAGTGAGGTTGGTATGTTCAGCAGATTGTTATATTTCTCACTTTAACCACTGATAACCTGCACATCTAATTCACCTGATGGTAATGTGTCGCTTCCAATTAGGCCAGACCTGCATGGTAATTATAGCCGCTTTAAGTGGCTCTAGTGAACCCTAAGGCTATTTGCTTGACTCCGCATGAAATAATCATTCTGCGGCATGCAGCCTGGACATACACATATTCTACTATTGCTCTCTCAACCATGTTTTACGTGGATGACAGTATAGTTTTTAATGAGGTGCATTATCTATTCTTAGAATAATTCTCTGTGATTTCTGGGGGGAAATCCCACAGTTGACAGCAGATGTATTAGATAAAGAAAGCCAAAAATAAATTCACACCACTTCACAATCTCTTAACCAAAGCTTCTAGTATCTCAGCTGTTGTGGATCCGAAGAAATCCACTTGTCCGAATTAATTAAGAAGGCTGGACCTATGTGCCCTCTAGGGGACATTTCCTCACCCTTGTCCACAAATACTGGGACAAGCCATGTGACTTTAAAGCTACCACCTCAGCTGACCAAAAGCCAAGTCAATGATTATACAAAGAGGTCAACATTGATGCACAAAGAAATTATAAAGAAATTATTATTAACATAAAATTATTATTAGCTTTGAGTTACTTATATAGGAATAATATATATCTTACATCTTCCTGCCATCTCCTACCTGTGACTATGACTTCAAACTAAACCAGCAAATCTCCGTTTATCAGATGGTTTCATTTACCTGCATGTTAGCTGAACAATGATAAAGAGGAAAATATGCCAACAGTAAACTGGCTAGATGGGGCTTGTGTATGCAGCACTTAAAATGATTGTGGAGCGATGCAGTTTATGCCTCTACCCTCCATGAAAAATATATGTTATATACTATATCAATTACATAAGGGGCTAAATATGAGTGTCAGAGTAAAAATAATGAAAACACAGCTTTATAATCTCACAACTGTTTCAGTCCTGCCATGAAATATTTACACTGTGGCTCAGAAGGACCTCCTGTAGTCTATCCAGAATCTGTCATCAGTTAGCCAATCAGGTGTCATGTTACTGACACAGACACAGACACAAGCTTAAGATAGAAAATGCACACCTTTTTAGAATTAATCTTAATTTAAAAAAAAAAATCCTGGTAACATATACAAAGAAATTCCATTTCAGGCTACACATTACAGTCGTTTTTAATTTCAGTTAATCTTTTCATTATGCCCTTAATTATTATTATTGCGGAAATATGTCCAATGCATTTAATGAGCTGTAACCTCAATTTTAAGTAATTGTGCCTAAAATATATTCTGTTTTTACCATTTAATCTTTTTGACTGCCTATTCTATTCGTTATTGCAGCTCTTATGCATGTCAGCATTCAGATTTTCAGCTCTTATCACTCCATGCCAAATAATGTGGATTATTCAGATAGCTCAATTATTTTATTCTAACCCCTCTGTTTTCATATTCAGAGACAATAGCATGAAAGCATGTTGCAGTTTATACAAATTAGACAATGCAAATATACAGCCTACCTCAGGCGGACATGGAGTAAATGCTCTCTGTCGTGTGCACATTGCAGAGTAAAGCTGCCAAACATGCCAGTCAGCAAAGCAGTCCTATAAAGAGCCTGGGTGAACACAGCCAGAGACTGAACCACATTATGGATTCCTGTCAACTGCTGAGCTCAAGGTGAAACAAGCATTTTAAAAGAAAATCTGGAACCTAACTGACACGCAACCAGTTTGTGGGGAAAAGCCTGAATGCTGCTATGCATGGTTTCAGCTGTCACACTCTCTCTGTCCCACCTGTTATCAGGAAATTGGAGCTGAGGTGCGAAGAGCAAACACCCACTGTCATGCGCTTACATAAAGAAAAGAACTCACAAGCAAAAACTAACACGATCAATCAAGCAAGTTTGACAGGATGCAGAATGGGAAGGCAACTGAATCAGCAGAGCTTTATAACTTAATTATTTTCATTGCAGCACATGCTGCCAGAAATTTTGTAGAAGCTGTCAGTTCCAGTATTTGTTCAAAGCAACAATGATCTGTCCTAAAGTTGCAATATGTGGTGCATAAGCAGAATATAGAGAAACCGTCTTGTTGGGGATTGCTTGCATTGGGCACCACTGCTCTGCAGCATGCCCTTTTGTTGTGCTGTTTAAAAAAAATATGCAGACTGGGGATTTGTCATTCACAGTACGCACAATGCAATGGGCATGCTGCTACATTCAAATTGATGTTCACCTGCTACACGGTGCCAAACATGCGCCAAGAAAATCCCACAGCGGCTTCACAGCAGTGCTCGCGCACCTCATGCCCAGTTCCCAAGACCGTGTTCAAACAGAAACTTGAGATTCAACAACCAGTTTTCACCCACTCCTCACACCTCCCGTCTTTCTGATCATGTGGCCACTGTTGCTTGCTTTCTTGATTTTTGACCTATTTTGCGCATACCACAGTATTGAGCTGTACTAGACTTGTTTGCCTCCCTGTGGATTGAACGGGTCCATTTATCCTATGACCTCATTCACTGACTGAACTGTTTTCAGAGAAGGCACTCCTGTTGACTGCACTATTTTCCTGTTTTTGGTGAATGCATCATCATATGCTCTAAAGTCTTGACAGTGTTGTAGTGCCCACAGATCCCAAAGAGACCATGACTTTTAGCAATACTTGTCAAAAAGAGAGTTTACTTTTTGAACTTTCAAAGACGATGGGGAGGGGGGGGGGTACCAAAAA
>JAVDPK010001846.1:19459-44445 GCA_034780415.1 Cichlasoma orientale
ACACACACACACACACACACACACACACACACACACACACACACACACACACACACACACACACACACACCAGAAAAGCAGTGATGTTGTACTTTTGAACTGCAGAGCTAAAATATAAACACTGGTTTCAGTTTCTTTTAATTTGGGCTCATTTGTGGTCATAATGAGCATCAGTGGAAAGAGAGGGTTCTGAGATTTCTCCCTGTGAAGTGTTTGCATTGTAATATTTGTTCTATACACCAATAATTTCAAATAAAGAAACAAATAAAAACTAAACCTAAACCTATGTTTAAATTTAATTCTCTTTCATTTTGACATTCTGTAATCAGCTCTAAATTCACTCATTTATGACCTCACAATTTTTATTTTTAATTTTCCCATCTTCTTTTGTTAAAGCTAAAAGTCTTAATTTTTGTTATTATTTAGTTCTTTGTTGTTACAGTAATTATTTTATTTTCTGTCCCATTGAAGTTTTATTTACTATGTTTATTCTAATTGATTTTAAGAGTCTTAACTATGATTCTCTGTAATTTAACTCTTTAACCACCTTCCTTATAGTTCCACCATCTTCAACATTTCTCCATAGCATCAAACTAACCCCATAATGACTTTTATTTTGAAAATATTTATTTATATTTCTTTTTAATTAGATTATTTTAAAAGCTTTTTGTGTTTTCAACTCCTTTGTCTCTTTCGTTTGCTCCTATCTGTCTGTCTGCTTTAAAAACATTTCATTCAGTTTCAGGAAACCTTTCTTTCTGTTTTTATTTTTAGTTCAGAGTTTAACAGGTCAATAACTGAAATAAATGCAGCACATGTGATCATAAAAAATTATTTAAAAAAACTGACCCTTTCTGCATCAATTGATTTCAGTTAATTTAATCAGTTTATTATTTTATTTTATTTTTTGGCCACATTTCTAATTGTTTATGTGTGTTAAATGTTTCACAAACATGTTCACTTTGTCTCTTTGATTTAAAGTTTTGTCTTTTTTTACCACCTTAAAAAGTCAGACGTAACTTCCTCATCACAAAAAAAGCTAATAGATAAATTATTATTTTTACTTTTTATTAAATCCAAATATGATAAAGCTGGTTGAATGCAATGTTTCAGTAAAGTAACTGTTTTATCATCATAATTTAAACAGAAAAGATAAAAAATTTTAAAAGAAACACGCTATAAAAAAATCAGTGTATAAGATAAAGCCCAAACTCAGAGACAGAGCTCCAAACTTCCCGTCTGACCACCTGACATAATTATTTCAAATTTGAGCCTCTTTTCAAAATGATTTTTTAATTTGAAAACATCAGCATCATTAACCTTTTATTTCATCCATATTTCAGTTTCTCTTTATTCTTAATCCTTAAAATGTGTGACGCAATACTACTCTTGAGTCAATTTCAGTTTTACTATCTTCAGTTTATTGTTTGTTCTGTCATATTTTATTTACATAGACATTTCATCTATTTCACTTAATTCTTTGTTTATTTTGCCATCTTGAATAGTCAGAATAAAATTTCTCAGTCTGATACAACCTAATTTCAGTGGTTTGCAGCCCAAATTATTTGTATTTTTATTACTTCCTTAAGCTAGTCAGTCATTAAAATGAAGCACATAAATGTCATCAGATTAAACTATTTAATCATATTTTATTTTAGCTTTATTTTAAGAAACTTTAACAAGACAACCCGACCCTTTCAAAATAAAAGACATGCAGAGATCCTGTATGAGACAGGTGACTCACCAGTTCACTGGTTGAGAGTCCGAGGATTGGTTCGTCGGGTGCAGATGGCAGGTGGCTGTTGCCTGACCTTTGACCCTGACATAGTGATGTCAGCACAGACAGACAGACAGACAGATAGACCACAGCTCGTATGCTCTCCATCTTTAAAAGCACCTTTAAAAACCTATAAAAACAAACCAAAACAGAACATTAGTCTCCTCATGTTAAACTGTCATTAAGCTCGTGAAAAGGTGAAACAACTCACTTGAAACAAATAATTAAAACTCCTGCAGGAACTCTTCTTCTTCTGTGGTGTCTGATTTCAGTCAGTTTGTTGTTTCTCTTTAGGTTTTCTTCTCCCTCTCCTTCCTCCTCATGAGCTCTGGTTTGTGCGTCTCCTGTATTTATATCTCCTCCTCTTCCCGCTCCTCCTCCTGCTCCTCTCTCGCTCTCAGATTATTCATGTATGCAGCTCGTGAGACAGACCGTGTGGACGTGCTGCACCGTGATTGATGGCGTGTCCATGAGTTCATGTTAAACAGGACAAAGTGTTTACATGAACATTCACCTGCTGTGCAGAGGTCAGAGTTCACCAGTGTGACGCACAGCTCAAGATGAGGAAGGCTCAGTGTGTCCAACTTCTCATCAAGTGGAGATGTTTCGTCCTTAATGATCACACTCAGGTCAAACATTGATGTTTCCGTGGTGACTTAAAGCTGCTTTACTCATTAAATAAAGAGTGTGTTTTCTTCACTCTTACTGTGATCACGTTTTATGCGTCTGTAATGCAGGACACACACATAAAAGTTGGATGTGGTCATGGTAACATCACCCATTGGTTTCTGGACTTCACATTTTAGAATTTTAGCCACCGCCAGAAGTGACCATATTTGGATGAGAGGGTGGAGGGACGTAAGTTATCAGGTAGCCTGGTTATCAGGCTGCATCCACAGACTGTGCAGGAGCATCACAAGGACACGGATAACTGCTAATTAGTGCTCAGTAACATCCAAATAATTTCACTCACCAAAACTGAGCTCAAACTTCTTGGACATCTGTTAGTACAATTAACTGCACAGCAGCCATATTATTGGTCAGATATTTACATTAAAAAATGTCTTTGGTTTGGCTTGTGCTCGAACTCTTTTTCATATTCCACTCTGTTTTGGCAGTAGATCATGTAAGCCTCTGCTTGGGCTGGATCCTGGATATTTGGCTCATTTAGGAGTTCCTGGGTACCTAATAAGATCTGCATTATTGTGATGGCTGGTCTCCAGTCCTTGTCCTCCTCTAGTATCAATAGGCATACTGTGCCTGATGGATACACATTAGGATGGAAGAGTGGAGGCTCACATTTACATTTTGGAGCTGAAGAAGGATAAGCATCCTTGAACAATATGTGTAGTTTGAACAGGCCTCCTTCCCATGGAGTCCCCTTTTTGCCAGAAATAGCACATTCCCAGTTCATGAGATTCATGGTTCCATTTGGGGTTTTTTTTGGTACAGCAACAAATCCAAAAGGATGGTCCTTCCGCCATGCCTTGCAATTCTTTTCAGTATGGCTGCACTGGTTCTAGTAATTAAGCAAAATGAATTAATCGTGCTCAAATCCCATTAAACCTTGTAAAGTTTCCCTCCTGAAAAACCACCCGCTCCGACTCGAGCCAGAGACAGCCATGCGAAACAGTCCAATGCTCCAAAAGGCTCCAACAGCACAAACACAGTTCTGAGGTCCAGTTCAGGGACTCCAATTAGCTGAGGTGAAGCCTAGCAGACAGCTAGCAGCTGCTACAGCCACCTGTTTCACCATCCACCTGCCAGTCAAAGAGGCCACACCCCCAATAATGCAAATTCTAAAACAATTAAAGCAGGTGAGTTATAAAACATTCTTCCCCCTGTACAGCTGTTATGAAGGGGGACATTAGCTATGGAGACCAGAACTGTTTTTGTATTAGGCTGTAAATGTGGAATTTAACATGGGGACGAACTCACTGCTGGAGCATCTGGTGGGCATTAGAAGCCCTGCAGTTTTTGGTGCTTCTGTTTGTTTATTGAACAAATCCCTATGTGTGTAAATTCCCTGTTTTGTATTTTTGTTCTGAGTTGGTTTCATGTATATTTTGATTTTGAATGGTCTCACTGAGCAGGGTCTTCCAGCTGGTCACCTGTGACAGGTAGGCCATTAAAGATTGGCAGTGTTTTTACATCACTGAAACACATTACACGTGTTTCAAGTTTAATCTTGGAAAGTGTGGCTGGATGATAAAAATATATATATTTGTTGTTGGGATCATGTAATAAAAACGCATTGACAGCAGCACGCTGATGCTCTCCAGGGGCTCTGTCTAATACTTGGAATCTTTAGGAGCTTCTGTTTCCAGCTACTCATTAAACTGCTGCAGCTTCCTGTCACAGGTTAGAGGTTGGAGGTGTTGCTCACTGTTTCATTTCAGTGTTTATTGATTTGAGTCCCGTGATGCACCTCAGCTGCCCTCTGCTCTGAGTTTGGTGATGACGCAGAAGAAATGGTTTGTGCCCTTTTCTTTGTCTGATCTGCATCACGCTGCGACCTGCAGCTCCACTCATTCGCTCTCGGCTTTCATCTGCGCTCTCATTAACCACTAAATGTCAGACCACAGCCCCAAACATTTCACATCTCCATGCCAGCTCTGCCGCACCGCTTTATTAGGAATGCCACAACGACTCACACTCCTTTTATGTACTGCAAATGCGTGTACAGAAACAGAATTACTCAAAATCAAGCTGGCGTCATTTACAGAATACTACAGAAATTATTATATTACACAACAGATAATAAATATGACTCTATAAAGAACTTTTATAAAGAATGAACTTTAGGAATTTATGAATATTATTTGCGTGTTTAATGGTTCCAGGAAGACATTTCATGTTAAATGATGATTATTCATCTGTTTGCATTGTGTTTATGTTGTTTAAATTGCTTGAATTGTGACTTACAGCAGACAGATATGATCATGTTATGTTAGTGGACCATGATGAGGAGTGTGAATGTGTTTTTCTTTAATTTTTTAAAAGCTGGCTTTACTTTAAAAGATATATGCAAATTTGTTTAGCCAAACATTTGGTCAGTGAACTTGTGAATGGCCAACAGTATGCTTTAGAAAGCTAAGTCCTATGCACTGCACAGGAATATTGATTTTATTGACAAAACAACCCTGAACATGAATAGGACCAGGAGTCTAAACCACTCAATATATAAGCTTGCCGCTGAAGACGTGTATGTATACAGCACCACGGTGCCATGAAAAAATATTTCTTAATTTTTTGTATATTTGTCACACTTAAATGTTTCAGATCATCAAACAAATTTTAATATTAGCCAAAGATAACCAGAGTAAATACAAAATGCAATTTTTAAATGATGATTTAATTTTTTTTTAAGAGGAAATAGCTTCCCAAACCCACCTCGCCCTCTGTGAATAAGTCATTCTGTCATTAAATTATGAATTAACTGTGATTATCCACATTTTTTGGAAAGCGGAGTTCAATTTCGGTAGCCACACCCAGGAAGTCACAGAAGAACCCAGAACAACGTCTAAATAACAGCAGGCCCCACTCATCTCAGTTAAGGTCAGTGTTCATGATAAGAGACTGGGCAAAAATGGCATCCATGGGACAGTTCCAATTTGAAAACCACTGTTGACCAAAAAGAACACAAAGGCTTATTTAACATTTGCCAAAAAAAAAAACACCTTGATGATCCCCAAGACCTTTGGGAAAATATTCTGTGGAGTGATGAGACAAAAGTTGAACTTTTTGGAAGGTTTGCATATCTGGAATAAAACCACCTCAACATTTTATAAATGATCACACCAAGAGATGAACTTGACGGTTGTAGTGTGATGGTCTGGGACTGCTTCGCTGCTTCAGGACCTGGATGACTTGCCGTAATTGATAGAACCATGAATTTTGCTCTCTACCAGAAAATCCTGAAGGTGTCATGGTCCTGGGTCAGTTCCCCAGCGTTTCTCAGTTTCTCAGTTACTGTTCTTTAAGATACCTGGTTTGTGTAATGTTTATATTAGTCAGTTCTTGGTTCCCAGCTGCTTTAGTTTAATTCTTCTTCCAGTGTTACTTCCTGTAGTCTCAAGTTTATTGTGTTAAGATCATTCATGTCTGTGTCTTCTTTTATTTATCATACTTCCTTAGTTTACCTTTAGTTCACCTGTGTCTCATTCTCTGGGTTTTAACAGCCATTCCTTAAAAGGCTTGCTTTAAGTTAAATCCAGTCTGCATTTGGGTCCTCAGTCTATTCAAGCTTCACATGGTCACTGTCCTCCACTGACCATAACAGAAGAACGCCCAGCCATCAGTTCATGACCTTAAGCTAAAGCACTCTTGGGTTACGCAGCAGGACAATGACCGGAAACACACCTGCAAGTCTCCGAAATGAAGATTTCAGAGTGGCCTAGTTCAAGATGTTTTGGCTCGACCTTAAAGGGGACGTTGATGCTCAGAAACCCTCCAATGTGGCCAAATTAAAAACAATTCTGCAAAGAAGAGTGCGTCAACATTCCTCCGCAGTTATCAGATGCATTTGATTGCAGTTCTTGCTGCCAAAGGTGGCACAGCCAGTTATTAGGTTTAGGGGGCAATTACTTTTTCACACAGGATCAAGATCCCTAATAAATGAAATAATTGAAAAATTGCATTTTGTATTCACTCAGGCTATTTTTGTCTAATATTAAAATTTGATCTGAAATGGGACAAATGTGCAAAAGAATTTGAAATCAACAAGGGGCCACATACTTTTTCACAGTACTGTATCTGCGCATAAAGTATACACTTTATGTATCTCCATTTTATAGTTTTTTTTGGTATTTTAAACCCAATCAGAGATCAAGAGGAAAACATGGCTGGAGTGTAAATGAGAGTAAACCAGCAGACAAAGATAAATTTCTTGTCGACAATCAAGGCTGAAGCTGACGTCATGCAGATGCTGTTTACTCAGAAAACCAGAGAAGAAGAAGAAGAAGAAGACGGCTCGACCTGCTGACCTTGGGGAGAGAAATGAGAAGCAGCAGCAGCAGCAGATTAAATCAAACAAACAGCAGTCCTTGTCATCCTCAAACGCAAATACAGAAGTTCAGCTACATTTCAGAGCATTATCTTTCTTCATAAATAATCAGGACAGCTGAGGTCAGGTGACCGTGGAGGAAGGTCTGACAGTCAGCTCTTCTTTGGTCTTTGAGGTGTGTGAGCTCGTTATGGTCAGTAATCACTGAACTTTCAGGTTTACAAAAGATAAAACAGACTTTCAGTGAGCTCACACAGCCATTTAGACCCCCCTGTATGAATATAATAAGGGATAATAATGAGTCATAAACAAGCAGGGATGGTTGTCGTCATACTTTATCACCTTCATCAGGAGACTTCGTCATCACTGAGAGGAAAATCCTGGAAAAGTTTCTGAGCTGCAGCCGTGACGACGATGATGTTTCTGTTTAATCTGCTGACTGAGAGTCAGTGAGACCCAAACACATCAAACACACCTTTCATCCTCTGTGTTTGTCTGTAAGACTCTGTGAGGACACATTTCACATTGAAACCTTCCTCGTGAGGATGTTTCTGCACTTTGAGGTCATATGTACTATATTAGAGGAAAATTGCTGTCCTATGGGGACATTTCTCCCCCACAGGAGCACTTTTGAATTAGGAGGACATTTCTATAGTGTGGGGACATTTCTTCTTCATGGGGACGTTTCTGCATTAGAAGGACATTTCCAACCTGTGGAGATATTTCTGCATTGTGAGAATATTTCTGCAATAAGAAAGATTTCAGGATTAGAAGGACAGTTATGAATGCTATACTTATGACAACATTTCTTCTCTCTAGGGACGTTTATAGGTTAGAAGGACATTTCTACACTATGAGGACATATTTTCCATGGAGATGTTTCTCCATTAAGAGGACATTTCTACGACACCTGTTTCTTCTCAGTGTAGTTTAATCACCTGTTGTCACAGTTTAAAAGCTTGGCCAGAAAGGAGAAAAACTTCCTGATTTCTTCTCATGACTGTGAATGTGTTTTATTTGGTTTCTGTGTTCAGATGATAAAATCTTTGAATCCAGAGTAAAACTCTTTCTCGGTGAGCAGATCTGTGGTTTGTCTTGTCGTGCAGCTTCCTCCTGGACTGAAATAACCTCTGAGCCTGAGGCATCCATCACCTCCTCCTCCTCTGCATCTTCATCAACACTCGCTGTGATTTCTGACACTGACGGACTCTTCCTCGTTAGCAGACACCTCCAATCATGATCAAACCTCCGTGTAACGGCCAACACCAGAAATAAACCCACAACGTGTGAAGCTGGAGGGCTTCAAGCAGAGAATAAGAGGGTGTCACACTGAGTTTATGAAGTCATATTTTGTCAGAATTATACGCAAAAACCAATGAAAGTCTGTCAGAGTTCAGTACTGAAACTCTAAAACTACACAGTAAAGTTGCTACTTCTCAGGATTTAGCACCTGTTTATATACTACTGTGAAGCAACAAAGATACTTCATGAAAGATAAAAACATATCAGTTCAGCCAATGATCACCCATCAATCCTTGATCAATTATAATAGATCATCATTTGGTCTTATACAGTGCTGTTTCTCAGTCCTGCTCGATCTGCAGCAGTTTTACCTGATCTATAGACAATAAAAGATGGCCTATTGATCAGTCAATAAATACATACCAGATAAAATATAAATGCAGAAATATTTACTTCTAAAGAATGTGTAGACCTGCAAATTTAAACAGAGTGCTGCTGTTGTTCAGTTTCTGTTTTCTACTGATTTGGTATTTTCTGTTTAATATCGTTATTAAATATGGATCCATTCTGATCCCTTTATAGCATCTAATGATAAGTGCACATTAAGTAATTGTTGGCTTAATTTTTCTTGTTGACACCCATAAATGAAGGATTCTGTAAAAACACGATGAATTAATACATGTGAAAACACAGACGCAAAACCAACTGGTCACAGAAGATGGCTATGATAAGTCATCATCAGTGATGCAAAGTAACCTCAGCCCTATGTTTGGGAGAAAACCAGAAAGAAATGAGGTAGAGCAGGTCATCTACTAATCAGAAAGGTGGTAGTTTGACCCCTGGCTCCTCCAGTCTGCATGTCAAAGTGCGCCTGGGCAATATACTGAACCCCGGACAACACTTTATAATAACTACATATGACTAACCAGTAGATAATTACCATAAGGTATTAGTTAATACGTAAGTCATCATTTATGAAGCATTCCTCCTGCTTTATAATATGAATAATTTAGTCTTAATTAATAAGCTTATATAACATGTTTAATGACAGCAGTTTTACACTTTATAAATGATTGATTACCACTTTCTAAATAAAGCATTACGTCAAGTACAAACAAGTTATTTAGGAGCTGTTAATGGTTCATGGCATCATTTAGAAAGTCTATTTAAATGATTACTAAAGTGTTTATATAAAAAAAATCAATATGCCAAAACGGGGCCAGACATCACTCCTTGGCTCTGTTGATCTGCTGCATCCATTTACTCCACAGTGACCGACACATAACTTATTTCATGGAAACCTCCACCATCATGCTCCATTTCAAAACTCTTTAATACATCTATGTCTCACTCTGTGTTTGACATCATGGTAAAAGGCTGATACTAGTAGCAGTTGTTGTTGCATCATGGCTCCTCTTAAAATAATAACCTGGAACATACAAGGAATATTCTCCCAGGGTGAGAAGAACAAAATATTTAATCATATAAATCAGCGTAATTCAGATTCATGTCCACTTGAAGAAACTCGTGCCAAATCACAGTGATAACAGATTAAACTCCACAGCGTATAATCAAACTTTCTCTTCTTCTGCTATAATGTAATACAATGAGGTGTATCCATACTGATCCATCGCACGACTACACTGACTTATTGCTGACTCAGAAGGTAGATTCATCAATTTTAAATACATTCATTAATAATACTAACCTCCACATACCAAACATTTGCAATCCCAATATAGATAATCCCTCTTTTTTTTCAGTACCGCTCTGCATGGCTAGCCAGTAAAGGTGTTAAAGATGAAAAACTTATGACATGGCCCCCTTCCCCATTGGACCTGAACGCAATTGAGAACTTTTGGGCAATTCTTAAAAGAATTTGAAGGCTTATCACTGTTATTGAAACGAAGGGTGTCTATATTGGTCGCTGATTATTTTATTTGATTTTTTTTATATGTCAGAAATGTTTAATGGAAAGTTTTGAGTTGTTTGTTTATAATTCTCACTTGAACAGATGGAAATAAAAAAGTGAGATGGGAAAATATGAGTTTTTCATTTGGCTGCGTTATAATTCTCCACAATAATAGTTGCCCAATAATTGTGCACATATAGATATTCTCCTAAGAAAACCAAAACCTCACTTTTACATTCTTAAACATTCATGTTTGAGGTTTATTAACATTTTTGGATTACCGAGAGCACTGTAGGTGGTGATTAATAAGGATAATCCTCAAAAATAAGAGTTGCCTAATAATTAAAAAATTCCAACATACATGAACACTGCCAATATGACAGCAATACCAAAACCTCACTTTCAGTTATCACCTCTCTTATTAACAAGCCAATAATACACGCAGAGTGTAGTAGCCAGACTTGATGCAGAAAAAGCTTTTGACACAGAAAATTGAACATTCCTTTTTGCCACAAATTTGGATTGAGAAAGACTTTTACTGCATGGATCAAAACACTAAAACTCACCATAGGCTGTAGTTACAGCCGGGATGGGTTAACATTGTCAAAATTCACACGTCACAGGAGAACAAGACAAGGGTGCCCACTCTCTCCTTCCCTTTTGCTATCTCCATTGAACCACTCGCTGCAGCAGTCGAACAGAACAGTCTCACTGAAGACTGTACCGTCTACTTCAATAAATCAGTTTATATGCAGATTGTATCTTAATAACAGAACCCATCCATTTTCTTCTGCTTATCCTTTTCAAGGTCGCAGGGGGGCTGGAGCCTATCACAGCTGTCATAAAGCGAGAGGCAGGGTACACCCTGGACAAATAGCCAGCCTGATATTTATTTAGATTCTTTCTCTCCAATTGATCTTTTTGAGTTAACATTGCCAGGGCTAACACAGAGAGAGAGTCAACCATTCACATCCACACCTATGGGCAATTTAGAATCACTAATTAACCTAACCCCACTAACTGCATGTCTTTGGACTGTGGGAGAAAACCTACGCAAACATGGGGAGGACACGCAAACTCCAATTTAAAACAAAACACACAAAAACTTCCATGTACCACATGGTTCAGTTATTTGGATTCTAAAGCAACAAAATTTTACTGGAAAACTAAAAAGGAAAAAACATTTAACTGACATTACCAAAACCAAAACATCTTGGACAACTTGACACATCAATTTTTTTACAATATTTTCTTCTCAACAAATTACACCTCGGATAGACAATCAGCAATGCAAAGACACTGATATCTCAACTCTTCCGTTTAGCTGCACCTCTATCAAACACTACGCCTACTTCAAAAATGCTACCATAGCTACAGCACTGGCAGCCTGACAGCCGGTTTTTCTTGACAGTGATGGGTGGAAAGCCCATCACTGTCAAGAATCAACAGGGATCTGGGCTCATGTTGTGGGACACAGAAGGAAGGTTCATAGAGTTTATTTGTTTAGTAGTGATGGGTAGATGAGGCGTCATGAAGCGTTTCGACACATTGCCAAACTGTATTGATAAAGTGTCGATACTGTGTCACTGAATACTGACACCTGCTGGAACTTAAGAATCCCTACAGGCAACCTAGTTGACAGACACAATTGACACTGATGTGATGACCTAGTATATACAATAATATAATTTAAGTCATTGTATTTCATAGTGTATTATTTCATATCTTCATTTAAATTTAAAATATCTGTGATATTTTTAGATACAGTCAATAAATAATGTGAACATGTATCATAACTTAAGTGAACGTGTTGTGAATGAGGATGCTTGTGGACTGGGATTTTTTTCTTACAAATTTTTATTCAAAAAAAAAAAAGTTTCCCCAACGTTTTGAAATTGAGTCTGTTACGTTTTTTTTAATGCAACTTCTCCAGTTGTAGAAAACACCCACTCACAAGGCACAGATGAGGCTGGAGTGCAGAGAAATTGTAAGGAAAGGTGGAAGAGGTTTGGATAGATTGTCTTTTGGTTGTCCCAGTGTCTCAAAGGATCCTGGGACCTGGCAATATTGCCTTCTGCCTGGTAGCTCTGCACCAGTCACTTTGAAATGAATTTGAATTCAGATAGATCAAGTAGAAACTCTGAGAGGAACGGAATGAAACAACTAGGAAATTAAAACAAATACCTTATTTTCCGATATGAGATCAAAATGGTCCCAAACGGCAGAAATCTTTCTTTTGGTTTGAGGCTGCTCCATGATTCTTGATGAATTTAATGATGACCGGCAAAAGATCAAAGATTCTTTTGGCAGATGGATCCTGTTGACAGATACGCTTCCTTATAAACACGCGTCAGTGTCAGTTCGAAACAGCTTTTTGCGTGTGTGTTAATTTTCTTATATTTCATGTGTATCCTTTACTCTTTTTTCTTTTTCTTTCTTTTTTCTTATGCTCAACCTTAACTACACTGATCTTTGAATTGCTTTTGTTACTGCCTTGTTGCTTGTACTTATGTTAATAAAAAAAGGAAGAAGTTCGAAACAGTTCCTGTATCGGTCTCGTGACTTTTTAATAGCGATACGCGCACCGACACGGGTTTTGCTCTATGAGCTCGACGCATGCGCCGACACATCGGTGTTGTTGGACCCATCACTATTGTTTAATACAGAATGGAATAAAACACACAAGGAGGGATGGAGGATGTGAAGGCAGGCAGGGATAGGCTCAGAGATTCCACAAATTAGTCCACTGAGTGAGGGTAACTGTCCAGGGTGCTGAAGACGTATCCAGAGGGTGAGATGAGTCTGCACAGAGAGGGAAACCTGTAACCAGGAAAACAAACACTGCAGGAAAATGAGCCAAACAACACTTTACCATGGTGAGTGCAACAAACTGGAGGGTTTCCTCAACCTTAAGAAGCACACAGGAAATGAGCAATTGAATTGAATTCATCAGAGTCCAACCATCAGGTGTGCCTGTAACATGGGTGGAAAACAGGTACCAAAGAGAATGACTACCTCCATCCATGCACACACAGAGAGGGAGCCAAAGAGAGAAAACGCGAAGAAGAGACAGAGACCTGGCAGGAACACATGGGAGGACTGGGGAGCCACCTGCTGCTTTGTTTAAATAATTTTAAGACCTGGTACGGACCAGATTAGTTTGTATTATGCCCTGGTATGTGTCTTAATGGTAGTAATACTTATTTTGTGTGTGCAGTGAAACTGCACCATTGATTGGGAGGGGGGGGGGGGTATTTAAGCCTGAGAGCCCACCAAAGGGGACAACCCCCACTAGGGCTTACATACCTGGGAGTCTCCATCATTTGTTCTAGAATAGAAGAAGGAGCCACCTGGATGAGAAACACCTGATCATTTTCTGTCACGCTTGTATGACTGCAATATTTGAAACCTTTTAGAACATTTTCTTTCTTTTTCTTCTAATGAAAATGATTTTCTGCGTGTTGTTGCTGTGTTGTGTTTTTTTTTCTTCCTACAGGAAGCTCAAACATCCAAATAAACACAAAAAATCACCATAAAAATCACTGAGTTCATAACCATGGAGGATGCTGAGGTTTAAAATACTTTAATATGTTTGATATAAATCTATTTGAAAAGTGACAAATAGGTTCATTCATACAATCACAATATGTTTTCATTTTGTCACTTTTGTGTCTTTTTTATGCAATCAAACAAACAGGTTTAAGAGGAAAACTATGTACAACACAATATAAAAAATGACTGCAAGTAAAACAAATTTGTGATTACACTTTGTTTTCAAAGCCAAGTGTTCCCCACTGAGTGAAACCTGAATGTGAACATTTAGTCAACAACACTCATGGATTGGAAAAAAAAATTTGTTTGTTTGCATAATAATGACACAAAAAAATTTCATATTTTCTTTAAAAACACATTTCTGTTACAAATATAAACATCATTTCTAAAAGACCCACTTAATCAGCAGTTTGGCATTAATAAACTTCTTTGCATATAATAAAAATGTCACCATGTAGTGAAATTTTCTTGGCGTTTTTTTTTCTCTCTCTGAAACGATTCCACATAAAGCTGATAAAGTTCCTTTGGGTTCAGAAGTTCAGACTGAAAGTCCGTGATTGGTTGAGGTCCACCTGCTCCCACGAGGTCATCGGCAGCCATGTTCAGTCTGGATGGGGCTGGGGGCACTCTCTGCTGAGGGCAAAGTGACTCCACCTACTTTGACCTAACAGACCTGTCAACAGATGGAAGACACAATAAAGTCAAACATCAAACAGAACTCAAAATGACCAAAACATGCTGCGACCAAATATTTGTTTTAATGTACTGCAGTCAGCCCATTAAAAAACCCCAGAAGAACTCTGGTTGAAAGTTGAAAATGCTAAAAGGAAAGTAGAAAATATAACATTTCTGTGAGTTTCATTTATTCGTGAACTAAAAGGAACAAAAGGCTTCACATGGAAGAGAAGGAAAAACCTTTCATCCTGCAGCAGACAAACTTTTATTCAGCAGCTTTTATCTGATTTAGTTTTTAACTGGAAATGTCAGACTCACACTCAGGTTTTATTCATAATCTCTGATTTGAATCCTAAAATAAAATAAAATGTGTCACAAAACTCAGAGAAATGTCTGACTTTTATGTCAACTATTTATTATATAACCTGAAGCACATTTACATTAATTATTAAAATGGAAACTCCTTTAATATTGACCCCTTTGGGCCTCCATAAATATCATATGTTAAGTTCTTTATTTTTATGGCTCCAACAGTGAAACTTCAGCTAGAAGATCCACATGTCTCTGAACCAGAATCAGGCCAGAGCCACATTTTTAGTTCTCATTAAGGTAACTTCAAGTTTAACGCCACATTTTCAAGTTATATTCCAGATAAGAGATCAACATATACAAACCCACAAGATCCCAACCAGATCTCTGGAAAATAGTATCACCATTCCTGAAAAAAATTCCTCAGAATGCAAAGAGTCGAAGGGTCTGAAGGTTTTTCAGAGCATCAAAAGTCTTTGTTTTTATCTGGTGAGCATCAGATTTTCAGAGAAACTTCATTCCTGATATTTTCCTGTTGGCTCCAAACAGTTTTATTCTTCTAATGATCTAAAACCTTCCTGCTTCACAGTTGACACCTCAGACTTTTTTACACAAACACAAAAACCTGGAAAAACCCACCCGTGTGTGTGTGTGTGCGTGTGCATGCGTGCGTGCGTGCGTGCGTGCGTGCGTGCGTGCGTGCGTGCGTGTGTGTGTGTGTGTGTGTGTGTGTATTTGTGTGTGTCTGTGTGTGTCTGTGTGTGTCTGTGTGTGTGTGGGTGTGTGTGTGTCACCTGATGCATATGTGTGGGCTCACAGTGTGTGCTGCAGCTGCTGTGAGTTCAGGACCAACAGGATCACCAGAGTCCAGAGCAGTGTCCCGATTTCCTGCAGACAGTAAACATGTTGCTTTCACACATCAAACTGATTTTAGCCTAAATGGAGGGAACAATAACACATAAACAACAGTCCAATTGGTGTATCCACCACTGGGGCTTATTGAGATGAAAGAGACAAAAACATATAATTTATGTATCATTTATAGTGCTATACACAGAAGCTAAAGGGGGCAGATGTCCTTAAGCTGTGATTGCGGTAGTTCAGGCAATTTCAAATGCAACTTTTCTAACTGCTCAACAAATACCAGCAAACATGCAAACTGTTGTTTGCAGTTTGTCATGCAGTTTGTCTGCGAACTAAAGGTACAACTGCTGTATTTCTCAGGGACAGAAAAGAGTGAGAGAGAAGTTCACTCAGAGATGGAGAGATATGTAAGAAAGACAGGAGAGCGATCTGAAGGTAAGGACTGCTCAGTGATAAACTGGGAATTTAAAGCTTACATGTAACGTCAGATATTGGATCTGTGTATGATGTGAAGTTGTGTTTTTTTCATACTGTGAAACATCCTGCAAAACAAACTGAGGCCGACTAACTTTGTGTTATTCAAATGTTGCATGAAAATACTGCAGTTTAGTGCAGGAAAAACAGCTGTACTGTGGTGAATTCACAGTAAAGGACTGGTGCACAACAGCTGTGGTGTTCATGGTCAGTGTTTGGTTACAACAAGTGTAGCAAAGATGAATTTGAATTTAAGTTTACTTAAGTAAAGAATGTCTGTATTCTGCCACCTGTGATGTTTTCCTTGATGCTCACCGCCATAATATTTAGTGTTGGAAGTGTGCCACCTGCTGGCAGAGTAAAGTAAAACCCGTGTTTGTCTGCTTCATGAAACATGAGGTATTTGACTTGTATTTAACGTCTTTACGATCTAACAGAATACGATGGTTCTGCTCTGAAAAATGAAGGCCTTTAATTCCTATTATTTCAGATGGATGAAGGTCTGCAGTTACTATGTGCAGCTCATGTTAGGCTCACAGTGATCTGATGCCATATCCTGCTAAAGCCACCAGGTGTCACTGTTGGCTTGTTAGCTCATATTATTTCCATCACTTCAGAGGACGGCACAACGCCTATCTATAAATATGGGTTTATGAGATTTGCAACTGGGGTTGTATTTTATGTTTTTAATCATTAATATGAATCTGTATTTTTTATTTTGTTTATTTCTCCTTTGCTGTTAGTTGTCTGCCATTGTTTTACTGTTTTCTTTTGAAGTGTCCCTTTATGAGCTTGTCAGTCACCTGAAACTCTCATTGAATGACTTATATTAAAGTTGCCGTATAAATAAAGTTTGATTGATTTGAATGTTTGTATTCAGACAGATCCAGACCAGTCAGAGCACACAGGGCAGATTTTGTGAGTGGTAAAACCCAGGGCCGAGAATAGACTAAAGTTTAATGATAATTCTTCTCTAAGCTCACCACGTGTTGGTTATCTTGGTAACACTTATTTGGGTAAATAATATCTATATAATTTATAATATATGAGCTTTAATTTTAATGGTTACTCAGACATAAAAACTGTATGTATAGAAATATCAAATTTGATGAAATTTGTTGACTCTGCTGTTTTCTCTTTATGTTCAACTTTTACCACCATCTTTAATGTTCCTGAATCCTGACAGAGATTTAAATTTAGGAAATTTATAAAGTTTAACTGAGGCATAACTGAAACCTGATGTGCTTTTGATTTATCTGAGCTTAAATCAGATCAGATGGAACTCAGGCTTAAAGGAGATCTAACTTTGGCTAATTAAAGGTTTAGCTCAGTTTTTAGTTAGTTAGCTGTGAAGGTCTACAGAGGCTTTGTTTTCAGACTGACACCATAAAAGTGGGGACGGGGACACACAGATGAGATTATGAAACATGTTGTCTTCACAGAGACCAACAATAGTTTATGAACTTGTTTTGTCTTCTTGGGTGAAGGAGATTAATGGTTCTCCTGTGAGTTACTAAATGCTGGAATTCATGTGTCTCTGAGACATCGCAGAAAACCAAACTGAACCAGAAGAGACCAAAGTCCACAGACCGCAGCTCTTTAAACTATATGATGTTCAAGAATCAGATTTCTTCACATGTGAAACATGAGCACACTCCTCTGCTTTCATCTGCTCTCCTGTTACGTTTGTTTTCACTTCTTCTGTATTTTTTTCTCTGCAATCAAGTTGTTCTTATTCAGAGATATGAGGAGCATCGTGTTTGTCGATGCTGCCAGAGATCAGACCCACTCTTTTTTACGCAAAGCAGATGGACTCGGCCTGCAGGCAGCTGCTGAGACGGCATGTCTATAAATACCATCAAAGCTCAGCTTTGATCTGGATCAGCAAGTCCCGCAGCTCCGATCAAAACCCGACCAGAGGAAACACGAAGAAGCTCAGCAGGAGCTAAAGAGTTCCTCAGAAGCTGATCAATACCTCTGAACAGTCGCTCTTACCAGACAAACAGGAAATGCTGCAGCGTTAGGAACCTCGACCCCGCCCTTCTCCATTGTTCCTCTTGTAGTTGTCATCGTTACAGTAACTTCCTCTTCCTCCTCTTGTCCTCCATTGTCCTCCTCAGTTTTGTCCCAGTCGAGGAACTGTTCAGTGAGTCTGTCCAGGTCCTCACTGCTCGCGTTACCTGGAAACACCAGCATCCATCAGCAACATCCATCAGCTGCGCATGCAGTGTTGTTTCAGATCACCAAACAAACTGTGATACTTGTCAAAGATATCTTGAGGAAATACAAAAGGCAGTTTTTTGATTTCATTTATTAAGGGAAAAAGTTATCCAAACCTACCTGGCTCTAAACCTAATCACTGGTTGAGCCGCTCTTGAAAGCAAGAACTGCAATCAAGTGTTTGCAGTAACTGGCAATGAGTTTTTCACATCGCTGTGGAGGAACTTTGGTCCACTCTTCTCTGCAGAATTGTTTTAATTCAGCCACACTGGAGGGTTTTCCAGCATGAAAGACCTGTTTAAGGTCATGCCAAAGCATCTCAATTTGATTTATGCCTGAACTTTGTCTCATCACCACAAGTCTTGAGGATCATCAAGATGGGGGTATGGCCAGTGAATGGCCAGTGAAATAGAACTCAGCTTTCCAAAAACTGTGACTAATCACAGTTCATTCATGATTTAACAGCTTTTTCTCTTAATAAATGAAATAATCACTTAAAAACTACATTTATATTTACTTGGGTTATCTTAAATATTATTTAAAAACCTAAGAAATCAGGAAAGGGGCAAGTATCTTTTCACAACACTGTAGAAGTGTTTTTTCCAGCATTTGTACATGTTGTATACATGTGAACTCATCACTGAGCAGTATCATGGTTTTTAACTCTTTGAGTAAACACAATCTCCAATTTAACATCTGGCCAGCATTAAAATATTGTGGCCCATCATTGTGGGGCTTCAGCATACCCCTAAACTGTTTGTTGTGCACCTGTGCAGGCTATCCCAGAGACTGCTGTGCCACCCGGGTGCTCCCCAGAAACTGTGGCCCTGCTTGGGGCCTCTCTAGAGACTATGGCTTTGCCCAGAGCTTCCACAGAGACTGAGCATAACGTCACTGTTTCAGCCATGTTTGCTGGGTCAATCATGTTAGAGATTTCATGTTGGGTATACAGTAAAAAATTCAGGACTTTAGCTAAAATATTCTAATATTTTCTCAGGCTGTGTTTTTTTATGTTTTGATTTATTTATTTTAAGGTAAAGTTACATTATCCTGACTAAAAACTGTAATTACACTGGCACACTGCTTTTGTGTACTTAAAACACCAAAAAGTCAAGAATAAAGAGCCTGAGTTAACCTGAAATGCACTTTAACTGTAATCAAAGAGTAAATATAGCAGGAAATCAAATATTTTACTTCTTAAAATGGTCCTGTCCAAATTTAAAAATGAAAAGGCCCTCAACTTTTTAAAATTCAGCCTTGTGGGGGATTCAGTTTTCTTTTCTCAGTAAAACCCAAAGAGTCAAGAAACATTTAAAAGTTCAGAGTGACTTACTGAAGAAGCTGTAATCAAAGGTGGCATTGTAGTCAGATTCGTAGTTTGGAGATGATGTGGCATCGCCATAATACTGAGCCGCTGAATCTGAGAACAAAATGCACCCATTAGCTTAATGTCAGGGAACAACAAACGTTTCATTCTGGTGTCTCTGCGACAGCGTCAGTGTAACTGTTTCCCTCCGTTTCCAATGTTTATGCTAAACTAAGTGCAGCCAGGTGGAAAATGGGTGGGAAGATGCTTTTCATTTCCACCAGTGGGCGATGATATTTTCCCTGGAATCTTCTCTGGTTTGTGTGAGCAGTAGCTGAAGGGGGAGGAAAACTACAAATACCTCCACAGGAAACAGGAAGTTCAATTACTGTGCTCAATCAGACCAAGCAGAAAGCCCCAGTCAAGGCTTTTGGAGCAAGCTGGTAAAATGTCACATGCCATGGAATCTGCTTATATGTAGCTCTCGGTCGAGATGTATATGTCATATATATCTGTATATGTTTTATATTGATGTGTTAACTCTTAAGTGTTTGTGCAACATCTACAGCCTTGTTGGTGTGATTGGACCTTGAGTGAAGATGATGACTTTTCTTTTATTTGTTTCTTATAGAACTGTTGGACTATCTCAGCTGTGCATTTGTGAGTGGTGCCCAAAGTAATGCACTAGAGGTTAGTATTGTGTGTTTTTCACTGTTTAATATGTGTCATTGTGTGTATTTTCTTGTAGCTGGTGTGGGCTTTTTTCTTTTGTTTTGTTTTGTTTAAATATTAAAACAAGCCACTGTAGTTGTTGTTGCCCTCAATGAGAGACAGGTTAAATGGCCTGTTTTTAAAGAATTCTGTTTGTTCGGAATAAAGGACCTTTTATATATATTGTGTTTTGACTTGAGCTCATTTGGCCAGAACAAATGTACCAAGAAATCTGAATAAATGTTAAATGTAAGTGAACTAAAATGTAAAGTCACTGAAAGTACCTCTGATTTGTATGTAGCAGACTCGACTCTCTGACCCCTTGCTGCTCTGTTAAGAAGTTGTCTCATATTTTCAGCGTATTGGATTTTTTCACATCTCCATGCATCAAAGTTATTTTTCCTTTGGCCTCCAGCAGAAACTGTGGGGAGTGTTTGGCTTCAGATCTTAGTCTCGGCATGTTTTCACTTTACTGCTGAACAGAGGTATTGTTGTAAATCCAGTCGCTCTCTTACAGCCTGAATACCTCAGTTATCTTTCAGTGCACCTCACTTCATGTTATTAACAACTGTAGGTGCTACTTTCTCCATCTGTGAGGTTTACTGATAACGTGACGGAGCACAGTCTGATGGTGTCCAAACCGCGAATGAAGGTGTATGTTTAACGTTGCACATCTGTAGTAGAAGTAGAACCTGCAGGGAAGATTTAAGTTTTACAATTTTTGACAAGTGATTTTTATAAAAGCAGTTTTATGTCCCTTTTATTGAGTATAAATTAAAGATCGAGACCTTCCCTGACTTTCTCATTGGCTTTAACAGTCTGTGGACTGATTTCTATGAAAAAGAAATCTGGATGAATTATCAATGAAAATATAAAGGATGTGGTTGAGTGCCTCCATTGGTAACAATCACTAACGTTAGCTTAAAATAGAGTCCATGACTCCCTAACATCAGCAAACAACCAGCTCCCAGAAATACACAGACTCCAACACAAACTCTACATAAGGACTAAAGATAACTTCACAGAGGATTTAGGGACCTTTGAGAGCAAACTAACGTTAGCAGATAAACTAATACCAGCAAACAGGCCGCTTTCATTTAATGAAGCTGGTCTTGCCAAACACGATTTTACCCTGAGGGTCCGTCAGCGGTGCATTCGGTTCGAGAAGGGATTGTTTGGTTTTCAGGATCAAATCTGACCTTGAGCTGTCTTTAGTCTGGTTAATGTTAGCTAATACTAGAGTCCCTGCTAATATAGACAAATTGCAAGCTACTGTCTTGAGTAGATAAGGTTGGCTCATTTTTAGCAGACCATTTCCAAATGACTTCATCAGCTAAAGTTACAAGCTAACCAGCATCAGATTTGTAGCTAAGGCTCGCTGGCATGTTTATTTATGCTGCTGTTTCTGTATAAAAACTTTTGTAAATACTCTATTTTAACAAATTTTAAATAATATCAACACTTAGTAATAAATTGGGAATAAAAAAACCCAAATGTGACAAATAAATGTTTTGCGATAATTTACCTTTTTATTCCCTTTTTATTCCCGAGTCATCTCACTTATCTATAGTGAGCATAGTCAGTCTGCTGTTTACCTCAAAATACTGGGAATGGAGTATCTGTCTGTTTACTCTGGAGGAGGCTGTAAAACGTGGTGAAAGGAGTCTAATATAAGTCAGCGAGTCAGTGAAGCTCACTTCTGACCGATGACGGCGATAGCGAGGTGAGTTGTCGGGGATTTCAAGGACTTTACTGTCGGTAAGCGCTGCTGTTAGCTGATGTTAGCCGGCGTTACTGAAACTTTCTTCACGTCTCGGACACTTAGCCAATAAACTCTCATAAGGTGTGAGAATGTAATCCAACGGTTTATCGGAGGGAAAGTGTGACTAAAAATAAAATCAAAGATCTTTTATACAGTCATTGGTGGCTCAGTCAGCTGAGACTGAAGACGTCACCTGGATGAGTAATGAAGCATTTCTGCCATTGAAAACATGTCATCCAGATTTCCTTACCTGGATCATTGAGCATGTATAAAAACATAAAGACAGTCCTGATTTTTACATGAGATTCAGCTGCTGCTTTGAGGGGTTTTATCCCACTGCTACTATATCCTGCTTCCTGTTGGGAACAACTGATCCCGAAGCACATGTGACTGGGTAAAAATCTGTCCGTCTGGTTACAAACAAGGCCTGTAGGATGTGCTGGGGTCTGGTCTCAAACAGCTTAAAATACAATAAGCTGAAAGATTATTACCGAGCCAGCTTTAAATCCGTGTTTGAGTTCAGTTTTTCACTGTGTGATTTAAACTGCATCAACAGGATTTGGAGACTTCTTCCAAACATCACAGAAATGCTGCTATATGATCGAGCTAAAGTGGCACATCATCAAGTGACAGCCGCATGAGCATCAGGTGACCAGAAACCTTACACAGGACGTCAGTGACCGTCAGTGGACATCAGAGGGGTTAAAATTGCAGAGCTCACAGAGTAAAGCATGTTTGTCATGTGCAGAAGACAAACTGCTCCTGTTAGATCATTAGATCTGTAAAACAATGATGATTTGTTGATTCAGAAAAATGTACAAACAGTCTGAAAGTCAAAGCAGAAAGTCTGAAAGCCATAACTGGAGGAGCATGGATGGTCAGCACATAGGAAGGTGGTCAGACATTAAAAAAGGGATGAAATATGGAGCGGTGTAAAGTGTAAAGTATGAGCATTTGTGTGGTGTCAGAGTTTCTGACTGGGCAAATTCAGCCCTTCAAGTTGGGAAAGTAACTCAGAAAATAAAAGAAATTTTTGGCCAGTGAGCTGCCGAGTTGTTGATGCCATAGTTAAAAACACAACCAGCAGGGGACGCTGATTCTCTGCTCTGTGCCACTCAAGCAGGTGGATGGAGACGCGAACACGCGAAGATCTTAAGAGGATCAACCGCAGAGAGAGAGTGATGAGAAAAACCTTTAGTCACAGTCTGGTGGGAATCCTGATCCCAGAGGACAGACCTCTTCCTCGCTCACATCAATCAGATGCATGAGAGCCTGAAGTCTGCGAGTTTCTCTGGGAAAAAAGTTTCTGCTCATCATCTGACCACCATCAAACTGATTCATGAGAGAGTCTCAGAGAGTTTTATCTCCACACACAGATAAAACTTCACTTCCTGGTCACTCAACAGCTCATTAAACCCACCGTTACTGTCATGACTTCTGGGTGAAACTGGTTTTCTTGTTGCTCTGATGGCGATCTCTATAAACAGATATCTGCATGAGCATGTAACAGACAAGATTTTAGATACCAGAAGCTTTAGTTTTTCAACTTCTCATTGCCCAGTCATGGGAAATGAGGAAAAGAGGATTTGCTCAAATGCCATCTTAACATCTGCTGTCATGTGATGATGATTTAACTTTTTAACAAAATTACACCAGAAGCCAGAATCCAAACTCAAACTGCAGAGGCCGGCGTCCACACAGCAGTTTATTTACTTTTCAAACAAATAATAAATCAGTAGACATGCAGACATACATGGACTCAAATACAAAAACAGCTGCTGGGCTCTGCACATGAGCCTGAAATTACTTCCTACTGCGACGGTTTCCTCCTTCCTCCTCTAAAACACGTGCAAGACACAAGGACGTGAGTGTGAGTCTGAACCCTCAAACTGACCACTGAAGGTCTGAATACAAAACTCAACGTGTCGTCTGCATTCACAGGGCTGCAGAGAGTTTCCCATTAACACACCAGACACACAGAAATGGAAGCAGAGCTGCCAGGGGTGGATGAAATAAAGTCTTAACACAAGCTTTACATGTTTTCATATTTTCAGTTTGACAAAATATCCATTTTGACAAACTGGAAAAGAAAAGATTTGTGGCTTTTATTTGCTCAAAAACAGCAAAGGGATCGAACCACCAGCCTTTGGATATACAGGACAGCCAGCTCTACCACCTGAGTCACAGCACAGAGTCCTCACTTTCCTCTGAATGCCCCTCAAAGGTGTAAAAGTGAGGCAGCAAATGAGGTCAGCCTGTGATAATCTGCCATCTTTAATCTTATCTGATCTGTGTCAGCCAACATATCACACCTGCTCTTTTACATGGGATTAAAGGGACAGTTCACCCAAACACCCACCACACACTATGAGCTCAAAACGAGTGTCTGAAGGGGGTCCTGGACTTAGAGGGTCTGTCAGGAGATCTGATAGTTTCAGACTTTGTACACTTGGCTTTAATTTTCTGTTTCTGAGATTTAAATAAACTCACACACTCTCTTGGGGATGGGGGCGTATGTGTTTGTGTGTGTGTGTGTGTGTGTGTGTGTGTGTGTGTGTGTGTGGTGGTGGTGGTGGTGGTGGTGGTGGTGGTGGTGGGAGGGGGGTGGTAATTTCTTCCAAATATGACGTATGCCATCTCTAACAGCCTGTCAATCACAAAGATTCATTATACAGGAGGAAATGAAAAACAGCTGACACACACACACACACACACATGGGCAGAGGTCACTTCCCAATTATACTGTATCTGTAAACTGTAGCTTCTGATTTGCAGATTAAAAAAGAGAGGGAAAGAAAGAAAAGATGAGAAAAAGAAAACAAAAGAAATGTGGGGAAAAAAAGATGGAAAGCAAAATAACTGAAAATGAAATGATTCAGGAAAAGAGGAAAATTAGAAAAGGAGAGATATATAGACATTACACAGAGGAGAGGAGGTAAAGAAGAGAAAGAGGGAGTGACAGGAAGTAAAGAAAATAAAAGCCTATGGGGGGTGTCAGAGTAAGAGTGTGGGGGCGTTTGTTGGCAAATGACATGACTCTCAGAGAAATTTTACAAAAAGCAGCTGTTCACACAGCATTTAAGATTAATTCAAGCAGAGGCGGAGTGTGTGTGTGTGTGTGTGTGTGTGTGTGTGTGTGTGTGTGTGTGTGTGTGTGTGTGTGTGTGTGTGTGTGTG
>JAVDPK010001846.1:44545-65464 GCA_034780415.1 Cichlasoma orientale
TGTGTGTGTGTGTGTGTGTGTGTGTGTGTGTGTGTGTGTGTGTGTGTGTGTGTGTGTGTGTGTGTGTGTGTTTATATATATAAAACTGGATGCTTTTATCCTGTCATTTTAATACTTGCACCCTCAGGGAAAAGTATCTGTGATGCAAGTTTAATGGTGAGGCTCAAATTAAATCCAGTGTGACAGCAAGGCAGAATCCTCTGCTACAGCAGGAAGGAAAAAAACGCGGGGCTGATTTACACAACATGATCATGTGATTGTTGTTGAGTGGACGCACATATTCAGTCATTCTGGTCCATTGCACATCAGTGTCGTCATGCAGGTAAACACCGAATTCAAGTAAAACCTAAATGTTTGTTTTTAGGAATGGTGAGAGCATCACTAAGGGAAGACAGCAGCACAGATTTTACAGACAGTGCAGCGCACTCAGAAAAAGTGACACATCGCTAACAGGATCGTGTGACATGTTAAAATTTCCCAAAAGGCCACCTTGGGGATAGTTTTAGTTTTTAATTAGCCAAATGTGAAAGCCAAAGGGCCTAAATGAAGCAGTCAGCTGGAAGACAGCTTGCAGCCTCTAGATGAACAGAGATGAGAAGTAACGTGTCATGAAATGATCAGGATGCGCGAGCTGTAATGTGAGGTGGAGAGAAGTCAGAGTAGCAGCAGTTCCAGGACAGCCTGTTTGCTCAGAGACTAGTTAGATGTGAGTGTGGCTACTTCCACTCTGGTGGTTCTGCAGTACTTAATACTGACCATACAACACTGGCTGTGAAACACCATTTTCAGTTATACTAATGAGAATCTCTGTCAGTGCAAACCATTAGTGCTGTGCCATCATCAGCAGAGCCACTGGCAACAAATGAACATCAGTGATCCAATGAATGACATCAGCTTAAAACCAAGGTTACCTTTCCAGCTTCTGTTAGCTTTGGTTTGGCAGCATCTTCTTCATCGATCTTAAAGGATTTCTCCACGCTCACTTCCTTGTTGGGCTGCAATTGAAAAGAATCATTAACTATGCATTTAAATCATTATATATTAAAAAAAAAAAAAAAACTGATACAACTCGGAGACATCAGAGGGACGTGCTCATTGTCAAGGACATGAATGAATCTTTTACAATTATGTGAATGTGAGCAGCTGACTGATGTTGTAACACGACCTCAAAGATGACTGGGGGAAAGGTTAGCTGGGGCTGAGAGCTGCCACTGTGTGCGTGTCTCATCGGGTCAAGACAAGGTTACCAAAGTGCAAACAGTGGATTTATGTTTGGATAAAATGTGCTCCTGGGGGGGCTCACCGAATGTCCTCCACCAAACTGTGTGGGCAGCCTTCTGCCAGGCATCTTTGGTCTGTTAGTCGTGAGGTGAGAGAGTTTGTCCGAGGTAGACGACAAGTCATCAAAAGTCATCAGATCTGTTGAGGACAGATAACAAAATAACATAACAAGATTATTTTTCAGTGGAACATTTCAGTCTGACTAAAGCGACATCCACGAGTGAGCTGGCACTTATAATTTCATTTGATTCACTTTGAATGCATCGTAATCGCTCGCAAATAGTTTGGGTTGTGGGTTATTTTCTGCCTGATTGAACTAACACAGAAGCAGGCAGGAAATAAGCCAGAGGAAGAGAGGAGGCACAAGGCTAATAATTCAATTTAAACCACTTAAATGGCAATCTCAACCCTCTGAAATAACAACAAAAACTAACCTTTACCAAGAAAGCAAACTAATAAAAATAAAATAAATTGTAAATTTTTTTTTTTAACTTTATCAATTTGGTGAAAAGTGTCAACACAAGCAGCTTCATCCTTCACTGAGACTGTGATGCAAACATGACAGTGTGTCAGTTACTTTCACACTGTTGGCTAATAGTGAGTTATTAGCTAACACAGTCTGGTCAAAATATGGCAACTTGTGTCTTCAAGGAACAAACATGGCAGCAGCCAAAAGGCTCCACTGAGTTCCAAAACAACAGCTGTCATTATGGTGGCTACATCCATCCATCAAATCTAACTTCTGTTCTCTCTAAAAGACACCAAAATGGTTTGATTTCATCTGGCAGGAAGGTCATTTCCTCACCACAACAACATTTTTAGGACTTTTTTAGTCCTCTTAATCACTGTAGTGCCTCTTAAGGTCACCTTTAGTTTATTCTAACTGTTCACAGCTTCCTGGAAGCGGTGTTGCTGCAGTTCATTGCAAATCTTCAGAAGACTTTAATTCTCATGCCTGGCTTCAGGACCAGTGAAGTGAATGCATACAGGTCACCATAACCTTAACAAACATTTGTGTGTTGCAAGTTCTCTGATAAAACGGCACCACCATGTGAGCAGTTAATAACAGATTCATACATTGTTTATTCATACTGTGTTAAATCACTGTAGGCAGGTCGTAACCAGAGGCTCTTCTGAAAACTGTCCTCACATGCACCACCCTCCTTAAAAATGTAACTCTGTGCCACAACGACACAGACCGCAACTATTGTGATTGCTGCTGATCCACTTCAGGGTTGCGGGGGGGGAGGGGGGGGTCTATCCTTGCTGTCACAGGGTGAGAGGCAGGCTACACCCTGGACAAGGGGCCAGTCTGTTGCAGGGCTTCTATGCATTTCTAGACACTTTTTTGCTGCAGTTTTTGAATGGGTCAGTGAGAGGAAAAAACTAAACAAAAAAACAGCAAATTGCAGCAAATTGCTGGCTGGAGAGAGCAGAAATTGGAACAAATGTGAAGAATGAATGAAGAAGTGGGAAAACTTCTCCCTTTCCAACTGACTCAAAAGTCGATAGTCAGTGTGGTGTCACCGTGATAATCACAAGGTAGGCCCGTCCTGAAGTATACCCTGTTCGGTACTCCTTTCTGAACCCTGGAGAAACACGTGTCGTGCTCGACTTGACATCGACTCTAAAATTACAGCTCAGTGCAAGTGAGAGGAACAAAAACTGTGAGGAGCAGCAGACATCCAAGCATTCATAGTTTGAAGGCTCACGTCTTGAGAGCAGAACAGACGAGTGTAGTCACCTATGGAGGCGCAGGGGAACAGGCAGGGAGGCTGAAAGGTCTCAGAGAACAGACTCCTGAAATGGATTTAATAGAGCGTATTTCACTCAGGAGTTGAGGTGCTAAAAGTACACGGCTCTTCCCGGAAGTCAGTCTGTCACTCGTAGCCATGAACATGAAAGTTCAATCTTAGCTGCAATTACATGGCAGCAGTTTACCACTGAGCAGGTGCAAAGTGCTGCTGCACAGTACTCGCTGGGTTTTCACGGTTTCACTTTAAATGTGACAGCAACCCAAATCTTCCTGGGCTTTATTCACCAACCTCCTGTCACAGTAACATACATGTGCAGTTAAATGGATACTGTAAAATTCTCAGTGGCTTTTAAAGAACCACCTGCCATCAGACAACAGAAAGATTTAGTAATCCAAGCCCAAAGGGGATTAGTATCTCCGGCTGAAATTGAACCAGCGACCTTCCGTGTGCCAAGTGAATGTCTAAACCATATGTAAAAATCCACAATATCCACCGATATTTTTTCCCCTTTCAGACACACAAAACACATACAGATTTTTTATGTGTAGTTATTTATGAGTTCTTACTAAAACATAATGACAACACAGTTTAAAAATCACTTTGTATTATTGTCACAACAAGTCGTGGATTACTTGTTTACGCTCTGCATGGATCAGCTGGGTGTGTTTGTGGCCTTCCAAACACATGTTGCCAACAGGGAAGTTGCAAAGCGCCCTCTGGTTGACAAACTGTGAAATATCAACACTCAGAGCATGGCTGAAGGGGGTTTCTTCATTTATGGGCCTTTATAAATGCTGATCCTGATATAACAGCAAATATATCGATGAGTTCCACTCAACGTTAAAAATAAATAAATAAATCGTTGCAGCAAATCCTATTGAAATATTGTGTTTCTGGCAGGCTTCATTCAGAAGGCTCCAGCTAATTAGGTATGCATGCATTATGACTATTGCTGTGATTTGACGCTATGCAAACTAACCTGAATTAAACTGAATAATACATTTCCTTTAGTTTAATTAACAGGTTTTTGCTCTTAGTACAACTATACTTCGGTGGCACCTTTTCAGTGCCCTTCAGGAATTAGTCTCGATTTTCTTGCAAAAAATTTAAATTCTGTATTCAAAGCTGTTATTTGCTACAGTCACATAAATGATGCTTAGAGTCACAGCAAATATCACCTGGGAAAGTCATTTGTTGACTTCCTATAGGCAAAAGATAAGCAATAATCAAAGCAGTTGAAAAAAAAAAAAACCTGATATTGTATCTTATAAAAAAAAAACTCAAAGTGGCTGCAGTTCAAATAATCGGTTACTGCATTATTCCGGATTATGACTGTAGTATTTTGACATACGTGTATTGGACATACCAGCATCCGACTTCTCCCCAGAGTCTCCAGCAGGCAACGGTGCCGGTTTGGTGGCAAATAATGGCTCGGCTTCAGACTTTGGTCGTGTGGAAGGCACCTCTCCATTGTGCCTGTGGTTAAGAGGAAGATTGGAGAGAATCCAAAACTACTCACACAGCTTCACTTTAAGCACAGTTTGCCATTGGTGTTCAGACAGCTGTACATTGCAGAAATAGGTAAATAATATACGTACTTGATGCTGGGTGAGGGAGCAAGAGGCTTGTCGGGCCTCTTTGGTGGGATCATTCCTGGCCTGCCTTTCCCTGGAGGAGGGACCGGCTTCTTGGGCGGGACTACAGGCGCAGCAGGTTTAGGTTTAAGATCTGGTGTGGGCTTGTCAGCTGAAGAGAAAGAGGGGTTAAAGTAGATGTTAGAAAAAGGAAAGCTGGACCAAAAAAGGAAGGAAATGGGCAGAGAAATGAACGAGAAAAAGAAGCTTTAGTGGCTGAATAAACTCTATTTTGCTTTCTTGCTATGCTACCAATTCTACAATTACACACTGTAATTGAGGCTAACTGATGGAAATTAGCTTAAGCCTTGTTTTTGTGCAGAGCTGAAAGAAGCAGGATAAAATCGTGTTCAGCAGCCCGTCTGCTGATCCCGTCTGTCCTCAGCTGAACTTTTAGAACGTCCCAAACAGATAACTTATATTCTCATATTTTAACTAGTCAGCTACCAGTACTTGATTTCATCATGTTTCCCTCTTAATAACTGCAGTAAGGACAAGCTGTATCAGAGAGAGCCTGCATAACTGCCCCCATCCTGCAAGCTCCATGTGTAACAGTAACCTACACTAAACCTACTGGTCCATATACGTTTTCAACATTTCCCTCATTGTTGGTATCCCAAAATATTCTGTTTAGCATTTTGTGATTTATTTTGTCTGGAACAGCCCAAAACTCACACGCTGTATGTCCAGCTTATAGGCTGTGTTTGGATGTTTCACTGCCCCAAATACCATTTCTGAGATCTGAAGTTTCTATGATCATTAACAGAGAAGAGTTGAAGCTTTGTACAAGGCTTGAACTGTGGGTCACATTAATTTCATGAGCACAAAATTGCTGGAAAAGTCAAACACATATTAAACTTAAGAACTCAGAGAAAGTTAGAAGCAGCACAATGTCTGTAACAGAGCACACAAACGCATAATTACCCTGTACAAAGAAACCTAATTTTACATGTAAAATGGTCACTGAGGCTGAAAGTTAGAAGCAACAGAACATCTCTGACTGTTCTCTCATACTGTCACAGCCTGTGATGTGTGATGGGATGAACTGATATTTGAAACCACTGACCACAGAGACAGTCAGAAGTAACAGCATTCTCTGGAGGATGAATTAGCTTTCCTTCCATAACAGAGCTGCTGTGACAGGTTCTTTCCTGTTTATCTGCTGGTTTCCTTCACTAAGAACTTAAATAAGCCTGTGAGAGTCTTAGATTGGTCCTTTACCCCCCCCCCCCCCCCCATGAAAGACCTCCTAGGACACTAGTGGAGGAAAGAAGAAAAAAAATGCAGAGGCAGCAGGATGAAGAAAAAGTAGCAAAAGAAAGACTGTGGCAGAAAAATAAAGAGAAAAAAGAGAAAGATCAGGGAAAAAAAGATCTGAGGTAGAGAAAAACCAAGAGCGAGTAGACACCTGCTTAGTGAAGACTACATTCATATACTACAGAAGACAATTTCTGTGTGCAAAAGTTGCAGTGCTGCAAAAAATGACAGCAAAAGGTGTTGCTGATCCTGCTGACCCTTTATATCACTGCTGATGACACCCAGTCAGACACTGTTAAAATCTATACAAATACTTTTAACACACATGAAACTGAGATTTCAGTGTCAAAACGTTCCCTAACATTTCCAGACCTAAATGTATTTGTTCAACCTGTAGTCATGAAAGAAATATTTTTACCTTCAGTGCTCTTAGTCTATTGTCATTAATTGAATTAAAATGGATTTTATTACTGATTTTTGAATCTCTACATAAACACAATGAAGATTATCTTCTATCACACAAAGACTCAACCGTGAACACCCAATTAATTAGGTCTAAAATTAATGCAGATGCGGCACCGACACAGCCATGCAGGCAGGTTCTCACACACACACACACACACACACACACACACACACACACACACACACACACACACACACACACACAGAGCTCATTTCTTTTTGACTTCTCTCTCATATTGTATCTATTACGTACTTTATCAAAAACATGATCTATTTGATCGCGTTTATGACACAAGTATTTAAATAGGAAGTATATTTCATGTCTGTAACACATATTTTGTCCGGACACTTCAGGGTGGACCTGTCATCATGGCAACCAAGAAAACAGAGCTTAAAAAGAAGTGCCAACTCAAATTGTGAGCTTTTTCTAAACCTAATCAAGCCATTTCCTATTGTGTGTTTTATGACATATTAACTGCATATTAAAAATAATACAAATGAATGTGTAAAGCTTAAGTTATTCCTCTGCATTGAATCTAGCCTGGAACGATGAACTGTAAGTGGCCAAAGCTGTTGCCAGCAAACCATTACTTGGTTGGCGTTTCTCTGTTCAAGCTGATCCGTTCAGTTGATTCAGGGAATGGCGGCACAAGAAGCAGCTGGAAATATATCAGAGGAACTGCCAGCATTAAAAGGGTGGTTCACAGTCATTGGGGGATGCTACTGTACCTAGTTACGTACACCCATTCACACAAGCACTTTTTTCAACATGTAAGTGCGTTCCACCTAACATTCGCACTCCGATGAATACAGCAGGAGGTTCAATATTTTGACCAAGGATACTTTGACACACAGACTAGAGCATCCAAGGGATCGAACCACCAACCTTCCAATTAATAGAGGACCTGCTGAGCCACACCCACCCCATGTCAGGTTAGCGCGTGGGTTATGGTGTAGGGTTTCAAACTCTGGTCTCTGGTGTCAGTCCAGAACTAACCCCTCTGGAAATTCAGCCTCTGAATTTCTCACTTTTTGCCCCTTTGAAATGGGACAGATTAAACAATGTGTTCAGGGATGTACATTAATAGATTAGGGGTTGTTACTGTTTCACAAACAGCTGTCAGACTGCTTTTGAATCTTTTGATTCATTGTTCTGGTGCCACTGAACATTATTCATGATTTTGTTGGGGCTATTTGTTGCCTGTAGCTGTGAGTCAGATTCCTTCCTTTGACTTTGATAAATTCCTGCAGCTTCACACATCATGCAGGAAATGAACATGAGTGACGTGCTCACATACATGTAGCAGTAACTTCATTAACATGTGGATGTGTCAGGATCTGATGGTAAATACAGTTTTGTGTCCTTCTATGTATCCTACAGGTCAGCTAATTTACCCAGCTCTTCTGTTTGTTTGTAATGAACCAACAGCTCACATACAGACTGCTCTAAACACTCAGTGAAAGGTTTTTTTTTACTCTTGGCTCTGCATGATATCATACAGAGAGGACAGAAGCCACACCCACCCTCAGTTCAAATCAGAATAAAGGAGCCATAAAGGAGCTAAAAACACAGCTCATATCATTGGGTGCTGTCCCCCAGCAGGCTTCCGCAAGTCAGCCAATCAGAACAAAGTGGGCTTTTAAGGAGGGAACCTCTTCTTCCTTAGCCCTGTTAGCTTTAATCAGTTCCAGATTTCTCACAAAGCAGCAATCCCCTGCAGGACAGTAAACTAGACATCAACAGTTACTGCATTTTCCACCATGATCTAATAAAAGAAGGCTATGCGTTAGTAACTGCAGCATCAGTCAAGTTCCATTTCACTGCTAAGGAAATTAAATACACATCTGATTCTGAATAACACAGAGTATAAACCATTCATTCACAGAGAAAGTTTAAGCTCTAAAACACGACACTTTTACATCTTCGCACAGTCGACTTTCCTGCTAAACTGACAGAGAAAGGAAGCTGAGGCCACGAATGAAGCTGAACCCTCTCACTTCAGCCTGACATACAAACAGAGACAGGGTGAAGGGTGAGAGGTGAAGAGGGGGGCAAACTCGTCAGCACTACAGTTAAATAGTCAAATAAATTCAGAACAGGAAGTGGAACAGCTGCAACAGACTCACCAGGCAGCAGCAACAGCAGCAGATACACTCCAAGCAGATAAAGTGACAGAAACCTGGGGGAGGACATGACTCCCATGGAGAGAGGGGAGGGGGGGGGGAGCGAGGGAGAGAGAGAGAGAGACAGAGAGAGAGACAGAGAGAGAGAGAGAGAGAGAGAGAGGCTGAATGAATGGATGGATGGATGGATAGATGGATGTATGAAAGGGAGATTCAGAGACAAAGAAATCAGAGAGCAGAGAGGACAGAGAGAGGTGTGATGGTCTGAGCGACTGAGCTCTGAATGAACATGAACACAGAGAGAAAAGGGGAGGAGAGAGGGGGGAAGGGGAGGAGGAGAAGGAGAAGGAGGAGGAGGGGGGAGGAGGAGGAGGCGGTGTTCTGGTTTTTCTGCCAAGTTTGTTCCCTGCTTGCCAAACGTGAAGAAAGAGAGAGAGAGACAAAAACATAGATCACACTGAAAGCTGCAGGTTATAGTCAGAGCATTAAAGGGTCATTCCACTTAATTTCATCTTCGGGTTTTACGATGGCATCTCTGTGGGCCAGAGTAACGCTACACCCCTGCTAAAGAGACACGAAGGGGTGCATTAAACAGAGGATATCATGGCAAAAAAATAACGACCTCTCTGCAGATTTACCCCCGCAAAAATGATTTTTCATTTAAATCATTTGAAACATTTTTCAGTCTGACTGAAAGGAAAAACTGAAATTATGCTCCATATGCTTTTTTATGAAAATCACCAGGATGGTAATGAAAGCTCAAGCATAAAATACATTTTTCTTTATCAAATGATGGGAAATAACAGAGAATGCACACAGACCCTTTTAAATAAACTCTTCTTAAATACACAGATGTGAGAAAGTATTTGCTCCCTTCCTGATTTCTTAGGGGTTTGGTTTTTTTTTACATATTTGTCACACTTACATGTTTCAGTTCATCAAATAAATTTTAATATCAGACAAAGATAACCCAAGGAAATACAAAATGCAGTTTTTAAAAGATGATTTCATTTTTTAAGGGGGAAAAAAAAGCTTCCCAAACTTACTTGGCCCTGTGTGAAAAAGTAATTGATCCTAAACCCTTGGCAGCAAGAACTGCAATCAAGCATTTGATAGCTGGCAATGAGTCTTTCACATCACTGTGGAGGAATTTTGGCCCACTCTTCTTTGCAGAATTGTCACATTGAAGGGTTTTCCAGCATGAACAGCCTGTTTAAGGTCAAGCATCTCAGTCAGATTTAAGTTTGGACTTTGACTAGGCCACTCCAAAAACCTTCATTTTGTTTCTAAAACCATCCAGAGGTGGACTCGCTGCTGTGGTCATTGTCCTGCTGCATAATTCAAGTGTGCTTGAGCTTCAGGACATGAACTGATGGTCTGACTTTCTCCTTCAGGATTTTCTGGTAGAGAGCAGAATTCATGGTTTCATCAATTATGGCAATCTGTCCTGAAGCAGCAAAGCAGCTCCAGACCATCACACTACCACCACCATGTTTGACCATTGGTATGATGTTCTTTTTATTAAATGCTATGTTTTTTTTTTTCCTTCTTATTGCTGAATCATGAACTCTGACCTTGAGTGAGGCAAATGAGGCCTGCGGTTCTTTAGAATTTCTTTAGGCTCTCTTGTGACCTGGATGAGTTGTTGATGTGCTCCTGGGGTAATTTTAGCAGGTCAGCCACTCCGGGGAATTGTCACCATTGCTCCATGTTTTCTCCATTTGTGGATAATGACTCTCACTGTGGTTTGCTGGAGTCCTAATTCCCCAGGAATGGCTTTGTAATTGTTTCCAGACTTTTTTCTTATCTGTTCTTTAGTTTCTCTAGATTGTGGCATGGTGTGCTGCTTTTTGAGGTCTTTTAGGTTAATTGATCAATATCAATATATCTCTATATATATATATCAATTTGTTCTGCATACGAATACAAATTCATATTGATATGTACGAATATTAATGAATATGTTAGTTTAAATGAATCAACACCCTCGAACCATACCGTCAAAATCCTCTAAGCAAAGGCCGAGGAGGAGGAGTGGCTGCAATCTTTCAATCTTACATCCTTTGCTTATCAGTCAAATAGGTCAGTGAATGATACCGTCAATAAATGTCTGCATTACAACCTGGAACACCTCGACTGTCCAGAGACATATTGTTAGCCTACATATTTACACTCTAGACCATTGCACATATAAATGTGCTATACATGTTGCTATTGTCCATTTGCCTGTTCTGTTAAGTATTTTCAGATGCGCATACACATACTTGGACAATAGAGCTGATTCTGATTCTTTAGCTTTTTAATCAACCAAAGACCTGAACAGAGTTTCAGTTCATTTGAAAGTCTCACTCTTAGCCTTTTCCAGCCTAATTGGAAAAGTCAGAAAACAGTGTTAATTGTTATTATGTATGGTATCATTTGGTTTCTTAGACTTTTCAGTTCAGATTAAATCATTTTTGTAGGTGACTTTAACACCGATGTATGTGCTGAAAACGACAGTCTCAACACTGCATTTAATTTTTTTTATTAGACTCCAATGGTTTCTGTCAAAAACATCGAACTCATTGTTTTGATCACACCCTGGATCTTGTCCTGACATATGGCATAAAAACTAGGCTGGAGTATCATAATTCCTTATATCAGGTTGCTTTAAAAGCTCCCTGAAAAGCCTTCATTTGATCCAGAATGCTGCAGCTAGAGTACTGACAGGGGCTGGAGAGAGAGAGCATATTTCTCTTATACTGGCTTGTCTTCACTGGCTCCCTGTTAAACCCAGAGTCTAATTTAAAATCTTTCTCCTCACATTCAAAATCTTGACTAATCATTCCTGATATATCTTTATGACCTCGTAGTTCCATATTATCTAAACGCTTCGCTCTCAGACTGCAGGTTTACTTGTGGTTCCTAGAATGGGAGGCAGAGCTTAAAACTTTTCTTTATGATAAAGCTTATAGTTAGGGCTGGATCAGGTGACCCTGAACCCTCTCCTAGTTATGCTGCAATAGGTCTAGGCTGCTGGGGGTTCCCATGATGCACTGAGTGTGTCTTTTTCGTTCACTTCTTTCACTCTGTTTATAAACCACTCTGCATTTAATCACTAGTTATTATTATTAATCTCCACCTCTCTCTCCCTCAGTGTGTCTTTTGTCCTGTCTCTCTCTCCTCCCTCCCCTCACCCCCAACCAGTCGTGGTGGATGGCTGCCCCCGCCTGAGACTGTTTTTTTCCTTCCCACTGTCACCACGTCGCTGTGATTGTTGGGGTTTCTTTTTATTATTGTGGGGTCTACAATATAAAGTGCCGTGAGGCGACTGTTGTTGTGAGTTTGGATTATATGAATAAAACTGAATTGAATTGATTTGAATTTTAGCCCACTTTACTTTGTCAGACAAATTCTATCTAAGTGATAAATCAGTTTGGATAGCTTTTTTGATACTTTTTCACAGCACTGTATCTGCAGACCAGGAGCTGCATAGTCACACCCCCCACCGCCCCTAAAAGGCCCATATTGAGGAAAGGAATCACATGACTGCTTTTTTGCAGTGATCGGCTAATCAAACATCTGGATTGAGTCACAGCAGAGTTGCACAGAGCAGATCCACAGGAAAGAATAATTCACCACAAATAAATTCAGAGGCGATCTTCAAACAGGCAGTCTGATTTTCACGCTCATGTTTGTGTTACAGAGAAAGTGCTGAAAGAACAATTTAGACTCATCAGTGACCGTACAAAGATTTTAGCACCCAAATATACTTAAAGTAGCAGTATTCATTATACGGAATCATATTCATAATATTATTGGGTCATAATTATTGATTCATTAATGTGTGTATCACTTTAACCATGGTAAATAGACCAGTTCTTATTGAACACTTTATGTACTCTGCTTGAGCACAAAAAGTACCCGTCATACCTCTTTCAACCAAGGACACACACACACACACACACACAAACCACCAACCTTCCATTTAATAGGTGATCCTCACTACTTCCTGCACCCACAATGCCGATGATTTTAATGAATTATATACTCCTGGGTTGCTTTATTCAAAAATAATCTGCAAAATGAGAACAAAATAGCACCGTTTGGAGTAGAAAGTAGTTCAGTGAAGTACATTAAAAGTGCACCCTCAGTTACACTGTTGCTGTCATCCCATGGGGGTTTGTAAGATTTGTAAGAGGGTTGCAGTCCACTGGGATTACATATCAGCAATCCCACGCATGCTTTTCTTAGATTGTAAACATCATCTGTCTGACTTCAGACTGTGTTTGCTCTCAGCTCTCAAAAAAAAAAGAAAGAAAAAAGAAAGAAAAAAGATCTGAGTGAGAAAATCCATTTTAACCAAATAATAATAACAATAATTCATAAGCGATTTCAGCCTAGAATCTTCATCTTATCACAAACAGACGGCGCTGTAAATCTTTGCCATTAAGGAGAAAACACTGAAACTAAAACACAAAGGACAGATGAAGAATATCTCTGTTTAGAGTATCCGTGCTGCTGCACCTCCTCACATTCTTTACATTTAGTCTAGAACATTATCCTCTCTATCCTGCCGATTATTTAACTGAAAAACAGAGGAGTGAAAAAGGTGCGACCTGTAAAAAGCTCTGTTTGTATTAGAGCTGAACTGATCTAATCAAAAAATAGCAGCATTCACCAAACAGCGAGCTTTCTTGATATTCCAAATTGCAAAGTGACAATTAACCAGCATTTGTGGGGAAACATTTCCCAGAGGAACTAGGGGAGGAAACCAGACCATCACAGATGAGAAATGCAGATTTCTCAGCTGCCCCTGAATTTAGCATCATCTCCCAGCATTGGTGACCTCCGTCAGGGACGCGCTGACCGAATGCCTTCATCCCTGAAAAAAAGTGAAAATCCAAATAAAGTTATAAATTAAATGTAATAAGCTGCTGCCTGTGTATGTATGTTTAGATAAGCTCAGAGCACCTCACACCTTCAAATGTTTACTTTAATTTTTTATAGTGCATCCATAAATCAGTGGATGGTTCAGGTCCCAAATATTTATCAGACCTCCAGAGCAGGGGTGTCTCCAGATTTGTTGAAACAGGGGGGGGCAATGAAGGGGAACCAAAAACCAAGCTAGGCTGTTTCCCCTTGCTTTTGTTCTTTTTGTACATCAAGCAAACACCGTGCCCTGCTTTCTGTGGATTAATCTGTTGAGGTTTGCCCACCATATTCACCATGATACAACCTCCAGTTGCTACGGTGTGAGCACTGGTTCCTGGAGGTTGCTGGCTCTTGCTGGGTGAAATTTGCTGCAAAGAAGGTGCAGCACCAACAGCCTCCTATAGTGATCGATTTGGTTGCTAGCAGGTCGTCACGGGTACTACTATTATTAAGTGCTAGTAAAACTTGATAAAGTGCAACACAAAATGGAGATGGAGAAGGCTCGTCTTCAAAGTAAAAGTTGTGCCTCAGCGCGCAGCCAACGTGTTTCAGAAGGTGCGAAGTCTCCGTTTCCGTTTTTTGTCGTTTTTTTTTTTCACAGTTTCACTCAAAGAGCAGCTGGATTGATTTTGTTTGTTTGTCGGCAAGCCTGCCAAACTATGGCCACCGCAATATGCTAGAAACCAAAGCAATCATAAGGAGTAAACCAGCAACCACTCGCTATACACTCGGGAATACACATTTTTCTCTCATAGCCAGTGGTTGCCAGATGGTCATGGAGCAGTCTCTAGGCCTGTGTGACTGGGACCTTATTAACTTGATCCCACACTGTCACACGTCCAAGACAACCATCTAAACAGTTAGCCTACTTTTAGCTTTTTTTTTTTTTTTTTTAAATGATCAACTTTAAAATCCAGGGTAACACATACTCAGCACTGCTTTTAGCTAATCTTCTCTTAGTTCTGGATGTTGGACATGGATTTAATAAGCTGGTTCTTGTGTTTAGTACACTTTGAAATCTGTGATTAAAATGAATCTGCTTTTTTGCTTTTCAGCGTTCCAAACACACAATCTGAAGTAAAATGATAATAAACTTTAACAACTCAGAGAAAGGAGTTTTGAACATGACGTCCCCCCACCCCCACATGCAGTAATTAAAACCTCAAGTCCGCTTCATCACTCAGCGTGGGAAACAGGAAACACAAAATTCAGGTTCATGAGTAAGATTATAGCAGCCAACAAAACAACGAATGCAAGAATTTCAAGAAAAGTCTGTTTTTAACTGACTTTTGGCTTCTGAATAAATACACACCGTGCTTCTTTTCTTTTGCAATTGAACCTTCATATTGTTTTTTCTTTCTGTGTAAAACCCTCTCCACACCTGCCCAGTTTCAATATAAATAATAATAATCTGGAGATAATCTGCTGATATTGGAGCTCCTGCTGTTGGGTGTAAACATTTGGCGTTATGAGAATCAGGCTATCAGGTCTCTTAGGTAAATTCCTGCCCTCTATCTCACACAGGTATGTTTTTATTTCATTTTTCCTGTCTGATCCTGTCCCCCTCTGCTCAAACTCATTGTTTTCCTCACACCCTCTGCTGAGAGGAAGAGCTGCAGCTGCAGCTCATGTTTCAGGCTGTGCAGGATCAGAGAGTCCTGAATCAGAGCTGGGTAAAACTGATCTGGTTTGTATCTTCAGGGTAAAACCTGTAAAAAAGAAAAGGCCCTTTGTTTTCTGTCTGCAGCTGGATGCTGAACAATAGACTCTGGTTTCTATTTTCAGTACTCAGGGAAATCCACTAGCTGCTCATTGGTGATGTCAGACATGACCAAATATGGACATCTGAATGATCAGTCTGTAAGGAAACGCGTTCCTTTTTTCATCAGTTTCCATCCTGTTTCAGCCTTCGGACGAGGGGCAGTCACGTAACAATAGGAAGGTTTGCTCTGTAGAATTAGCTGAACTACTCACACTGACCAACAGAGGGCAGGAGACTCAGGAGACTTTTTTTAACAATGAAAAATCAAGAACGATTACAAAATGTTTTTTACACTCAGGTTAGCAAGGGTGAGCAAAAAAACAAAAAAAAAGATAAAAATGGCAAGAAAAAGACTTTGACAGCACTACACTAACAGTTCCCACTTTTTCCATTCTTTGTGCTAAGCTAGGTTAACAATCTCCTCCTAATACCTGATTTTTTTTATTGCAGTCACTTTAATTTATCCTTTACTTCTATCATGTCCTTAAGCTGTTCAGAATGAGCATCAAACCAATATTTATTACATTTTTTTAACAAGTATCTTAATTTTAGCTTATAATTAATAACTTTGGCTTCACTAACATTAACATTATTTTTAATTTCTTTAAATTAATAGTTATTAGTAAGTTATAACTACCTTTTCAACTTTATTGCCTGTGTTTATTGGCAATTAAGGCAATCTAATATTTTCATTCGTTAACCTTCACCCGCCTTATAATTTACTTACTTTTAGCACTTTTTGCTAATTATTGCTTTGTTAAAATTTTTTATTCATTATTATTTTTGTGGTATTGCTAACTATTTAATCATTACTCGATTCACTGTTAACATAAAGAATTTTCTTAGATTAGCTTAGCTAATTGTTCCATGTATGGCTGGAACCTGAAGCTACCCCCTGGGGTGAGGCCCTGGTTTAGTTGAGCAGCATCACATGGTTACGGCTGTAATCTGGTGTGAGAGCTGGATTAAATCAGATTAAACCAGCATGCTGTTTTTATTCTTCAAACAGCGGTCAGAGGTTTGTCCAGATGAAAACTACCTGGCTGGGATTAAAGCAGACCTCAGATCAGCTGGAGCTGTGTGGGAATGTGGGCTTCAGGTCACATGATTTGGCTGTAATTATCTGAGATTTGGAGGTTTTATCTCTGTGAGGCAGCGGTGATTATCAGATTAAAGGCTGAAGCAGCATTTAGCAGCAGAACATCAGTTTGTCTGCAGAATCAACAAATCTGAGCCGCTCTGATGGACTTCCTGCCAGTCACGCTCTCAGCCGACTGCATGCTGGGATGGCATTCACAATGCTATTCAGACGGATGAACATGCTAATAGATGCTAATGGTTCTTGTAATGGAAGACTTGCAGCTGCAAAAGGGACAAAAGGGGCCTGAGGGGCCATCGGCTCTGTTCATTCTAACTCATCAAGTGGGATAAAGCATGAAAACACAAAAGAGGAACAATATTTAAATGATAATTTTTTTTTGTTTATTGTGCAAAAAACCATGTCCTTAAGGTCACAGCAGGTGACGCTCAAGCACTGGGAACATTTAGGATGCAAACATCTGAGACCACACATGCTCAGGCTCATCAAGAGACGCTTCAGAATTTATTCATTAAATAAAAGTGTTGTCACTGCTTTATTTTTACCTGAGAAAAACCACGTGTGACTCAGATGAAGCTGTTGGAAACGTGAAAATATTTGGAGCGTTGCTGCAGCAGACGTGTGATTTTCAGGCTGCCGTGTTTTCATTTCTTTATTTTAAATGCTTCAGGATCAAAGGCTCAGCGCAGCTGCTAAAATGCATCGTGGGAAACAACATGACATGCAGCATAAATCCGCCTGATGACGACCATTAAAACCTTAAATCAACAAACCAAACACACCTGTTTGCACCTCTCTGAGGGCCTGACACGTCTGCTCAAAAATAATTCACAAGTACACAACCACGCACACGCCCTGTTCGTAAAAAAAACACCAAAAGCTCAAAACTGTGGAGACTAAGAAGGATTCGAGGATCTTTATTGCCTGTTTCTCAGTCTGGTGCCCCACAGCCTCCTGCCTGAGGGGAAGAGAACAAAAGTGTGTGTTGGGTGTGTGGGGTCCTTCGTGATGCAGATGGCCCCTCTCCTGCATCTGGAGGTGTAAATGGCCGTGGTGGTGGATAAGCTGACTGACAATCCTCTGTGCAGTCTTCACCACCCTCTGCGGAGCTCTCTTCTCTGCTGCAGAGCATCTTCCGCACCACACAGAGAAGCAGGAGCCCAGGACGCTCTCCACCACACATCTGTAGGCTTCACAATGCAGCTGTGAAGGAAGGAAGGGAGGAGAGAGGGAAGAATGGAGGATGTGAGTCAATCAATTTAATAAATTATTGCACTAGAAATGAAGTGATTCATTCGAAGTTTTTAAAAAAACAATTGATTAAATTAAATTAAAAGTAACAGCAGAAAGCAGAATAGCTAAAAGCACAAAATAGCAATAAGTTAAAATATTGTTAGCTAAAAATAATGGATTAAATCATTAGCTAAAAATATTATAGGAGCTGAAATTAACAGACAGATGGTTATAAAACAGTAGATTATTTTATTCCACCATTATCAGCTATCACTTGCAAGCTAGAGTGCTAATGCTTCATAGCTATCACACCAACTCTCCTGATCTGTAACTGGGAAATAAAAAACACTTAAATCTGTGCACCATTTGAGTCGGTCCTTTGAACCTCATCATCATTTTGACTACAAACTGCAGGAATATTGACAGAACATTCCAGGCAATGTTCAGATAAAAGGAAAAAAAATCAAAATTGAAACAATAAGTGTGGAACATCTTTTAACACTTCTGATATCAAATCATGCCCTGGCCTGAAAATCATAGACTTACAGCAATCTGACAGCACAAGGATTATTAGCATTATGAAAATGCACTGAATGCAAACTGGGAAAAAAAAACAGTGAATGTAATTTCATCAAAGGACTGAAAGAGCGGTGCTGGTATAGCTACATATTATATCGTGCCATTGAAAAACCTGCAAATTTGTATCAAGGATGCCAAATTCCAAAGTGTCAGAGACGGTCAGTAGATGCAGCTCAGCTATCAGTATGAAGAAGCCTCTATGATATCCTTCCTGAGTGAACACAACTGTGACCTCTTTCTTGAATTATTGTGTTCACAAGATTTTCAGTAAACTTGACCTCTGACCTTCAGCTTGACGCCAAGCCACCGAGATTCAAACTTGTCTGAGATTTATAGTTGATGCACCAATGGTATCAATTTGAAACTCCTACTTTGCCTCGTTCTCGAGTTAGTCGGGTGCCCACACTGTCCGCCCGGTTACCTGCTCGGCTTGGTGATGACAAAAGAACTGAAACCAGCTGGCTGGGAGATACTGTCCACTGTAGCAACAAAGATCAGGTATCAGGTGTGTTCAGGTGCCTTTCTTGATCCATATCTCTCACACATATTTTGATGTCTTTATTTTTTTCCTAAATAAATAATTAAGCCAACAACTGCATACAGTAATCTGTAGTGGGTAGCCATTACTGTTCATATACCACATTTAATAAAAACATATAAGCCTGCATATTTTGAGATCTCACGTTTCTCATCATACTCTGCAATTACTTTATGGTAAAACACATTTAGCTTGGAGCTGAAATACATTATTTTCTTCAATTTTATTAATTATTTATGGTCCCTGTGATATAAAAATAACTTAAAGAGGCACCTAACAGCTTCTCTTCTTTCCTCCTCCTCCTCAGGTTAACCCTCTTCTTCCCCTCGCTCTCCACTTCCATCATCCTCTGACATCTTCTTGCTCACCATCTGCTGCACAGACCCTCTACAATAATGAAGCATAAGGACGGATTTTAACTTCTTAACCTACAGCCTCATACTGTAGAGGCATGTTAGTGTGCTGCTTGATGGTGTTTCATAGGAACAAAAGCTAAAACGTCCATCACTATAAAAGTAACTACCTACAAATTATATATATATATATATGTATATATATTTTTTAATAAAGCTGTTTTACTCTGGTAACTTGTTTCAAGGTGCCTCAGACGCACTGACTTCCTCAAAATGCCTTTCATACCTCACAGCCTCGCTGCTCCCACATACAACAAAGCTTTAATGCTGCAGGGCGTTAGTGCTGCTGAGCTTTCGGTTGAATGCGTTATTCATGCTTGGAGTAACTTAGGTGAAGCTGAGCTCAGCTCATCACATTCTCTGGCTGTTTCTCAAATTAATTTCACGGTATGAAGTTGTGCAGGGTCATTTTGATGGGTATAGCCTGACACTATCTTTAACACTGCTGATAGCTCAACCATTCCTAACCCGTTAGTTGTGCTCTGTTCATTTTTCTTTGGAAATAAATTTGCTAACAGCTGACTTCCATCAGTTTGCCTTCTCTCCCACTCCTTTCTCTTTTGACATCCCATCTTTGCTTCCTTGGGGAAACATGACTCACGTGGACATTAACAGTCACCTTGATATAATAAATTAGCTGTGCTGTAAAGACAGTCCACTGCGGGAAGGACTAAACCATTTTGCATAATTTATAGGGGTGAAAGTTTGTTGTGTACCAACAAACTTTCGATTTTCCAACTGTTTTTTCCTAGTTGGAAAATCTAACTGGAAACATTTTTCTTATTATTCCAACACCACATGAATGCTCAGTAAATTCTAATGTCAACCTATATTTAAACAGAGGACAGTGGAGGTCAAACAGTCCTGAAATCCTTCCCATCATGCATCTCCCAGCTGGTCGGGGTTGTCCTCAGGGGGTCGCTGCCTTGCTCCAGGGCACGCTGGGAAAGTGCTAGTGTTCTCATGGTTTCTATATTTAACTGTGACAATGGGGACATTAATGCTGTTGCTGAGGTCAGGGTGCTGCATGTATGTTTGTACATCAGCTTCTGCAGGCCGACACATGCACATTGCTGTCAGCGTCACAGTAAATTCACTCATATCTGAATGGAGTTTGGCCTGGACTCTTTCTAGCTGATTTTACACTAAATTCATCAGTTTTGTTCACATGCAGACTGATGTTACATTAGACTTTGGTCATTCAGAAGGAAACGTGATGAACCAACTTCCTGTCCTGCGACCGGTGTTTGTGTTCTGTGTGACCCCTTGTTGGCTCACAACCTCCGTGTTGAGAAAGTCAAACTGAAGTTTGTTTTCAGAGACAAAAGGAGAACAACTTCCTGCCAACAACCAGACTGAACAACTCAAGAATCTTCTTTCAACCACTGAGCAGCACCAACCTCCCTTCTGATTTGTTCAGTTTTCTCCCTTCCTTCTGTCTTAATGTGGACATTTGTTAACGATCAATAAAGGCATTGAACTGTATTTCAACATTTCTTTATTTTAATACAAAAACATCTCAATTGTAACAAAAGTTCTTTACAGGCAGCAGAGAGAGAAAAAAAAATTGAATTCAGGTTTTAAATATTAAATCCTGATGAATCAATTCTTCACCATCTGGTAACAACACTCACAAAGAGGAACAAGTTACAGAAGTATTAATACTGACATCACATGACCTCTCACCTGCAGACAACAACCCAAACCATAGAGTTAGTGCTGAAAGGCTAACATGCTGATGTTAGGCTAACATGCTAAATATATATTAGCACAAAAACCCACAATTAGGTTTTTATGCCAGCAGTAGTAAAGTTTTCCTGGTAGTGACTTCTACTCATGCTAACCATTTGGCTAACTTTTTTT
>JAVDPK010001846.1:68398-80323 GCA_034780415.1 Cichlasoma orientale
AAATTTCGACCAAGTGACCGCTCGTATCTCAAAAGACTCGTTAGTTGGGACACTCGTATCTCAAGGTACCACTGTATATATATTTTTTGTGTTACCTGTCAGACTCAGGTGTGTTGGCTCCGTTCTCTCTCGGTTCCGACGCAGTTTGATCCAGATGAGTCGTCCCACTCTCTGAGAGAGGAAAAGAAAACTTTAAATCTGAACGACAGCAGATGAAACACCCGAGCCCTGTTCCAGAAAGCAGGTTTAGGTCTCACTGATGGATAAATGTGTTACAGCTTCATGATGGAGATGAAGTGAATATCTGAGTAAGTCTAAAATGGCTAAGACTTTAAAACTGGACTGCAGACAGTTTTAAAGTCTGCAGTACAGACAGTCTAAATGTTTCTGACAACATTTTATGTGCAAATCTGTTCACACATCATTAAATGATGCAAAGCAACAGTTTAAATGTACAACAGAGTCTAGAAATCTAAAATTTGAACCTGCAAATCACCTAATCAGTCCGACTGGGACTGACTAACATCACAGGCCCATCAGGAAACGGAGTCTGATCTGTTTGATCCAAATTTTTATCCTTAGCTGCATTTTGTTCCTGTCAAGTTACAGCTGAACAATCAGAGTTCAAATTTGGCAGATTCCAGCTTTATTATCTATAAGGGAAAACATAAGTCGGGTATATGATAAGTGAGTGGATGCCTCTGTAATAGACTGGTGACCTGTTCAGGGTGTACCCTGCGTCTCACCCAGTGACAGCTGGCATAGGCTCCAGCACCTGCCACGACCCTGAACTGGATAAGTGGAAGAAAATGGATGGATGAGCAAGTCGATAACCCTGATTAAAATTACTCTTCTCTCCTGTTTATAAAAGATTTAAGATAAAATCATGGTTTACAGTAAGAAATTCTAATTCCCCAGTGCACTGTATGAAAATGGAGGTCTGCTCTTTATTTAACCAAAGCCATGGTGAAAGCTGGTAGCTTCACGGATTTTTTTCACTGTGGTGCCCCCTTGTGGACACATGAACAACTGCAGGACATCCAAACCAGTTTCTGACAGGATAATTTAATCATCTCAAAATAAAAACCCATCTGAATCATGAAGTAGTGTTTGTAATGTCATTATGTCATATACCTCATGTTCCAATTTTAAGTGTGTTACCTGTGTGTCTGTGCTTTACCTGTGCATGTTACCTGTGCGTGCTAACATGATGCAGGTGTGCTTCGGCTTCTCTGTCAGGTGATTGGCCATCAGGTCTCCTCTGCAGGTTAAGAGTTTGCACGTCACACACATCAACATTTCTGGCAGCCTATACCCCACACAGACACAGACACAAAGAGCAGGTCAGGTATTCAGGTAGTCCTCTGCATTTGTAGATAATTGATCACACTGATCAGATTCTGTTGGTCTGGTTACTTTGGGTCAGACTGGAAGATGGTTTGGTACTGCGGTGCCTTCCTGCAGGTCGCATGGTTACTATAGGAAAAACAGTGTATAAAAACAAAACAAACATTTATTTACTAATTACAAAAGGAAAAAAGAACACATTAAACAAAGTCTTAGAAACAGGAAGAGAGCTGTGAGGACGAAAACAAAAGGACATTTAAAGAGACCGTGGAGGTGCCTAATCAGAGCAGCTTACTTGATCATGTGGTTGGCGTAGGAGTTGGAGCAGCAGGTGACGAACCTGCAGAGCGAGCAGTGGACCAGAGAAGGGTAGTGACTCTTGAGGTCAGGGAAGGGGTTCAGACATTCGGCACAGCGGTGATGTGGCCAAGGGTGCCTGAAATAGAGAGAGAGAGAGAGAGACAGTGACCAAGGTTTCTGTCCTGTGGTGTCCCCTGCTGGGACGATGCCTCCATCTGCAGAGTCTGAGTCAGAGAGCTCAGGTGGGGGAACTTTTTTTTTCTGAGGATACAGTACTGCTAGGTTTCCTGCAACATTTTGATCTAAATCAGTGCATTTTAAGACCTCAATAAGAAAATTTATGTTGAATATTACACTCAAACTTTTATTTAAAAAAATAATAATAAAAATCAAATAATACAACGGTTTTTGATACTTTTCTTTGCTTCGCATTACAGCAAAACAAACAAAAAGGACGCCCTCGAAAGCAAACCTCAGAAACTGCCTGTGGTCTGAGTGTACATTAAAAGTAACCATCTGTTAGATCAGTTGCTCTAAACCAATCCTCCGGGCCAACTGCGTTCAAAAGCTGTGTGTGTTAACGTCTTGAGTATCTGAAGATTTGTAATTGTTTGCATTTTTTATTCACTGTAACATGGGAACATGCACATTCACATAGGTTTTTGGAGGCACCTTTATTGGGGCACAGCACAAACACAGCGGGAACACTTGATGTGGTCACCTGAGCATTTAACACATCCACACCAGGAATAACAACCTGAGGCAACAAAAAATCATTTTTGTATGCAGGGGGTTTGTGAATGTGAAACAGTATTAGGAGAGTACAGCACCTTCCAGGACTGACTACCTGAACAGAACTTTGGCAGCAACAGATGGGGGTGAAGCGGCGTCTCCCTGCTGCTGAAGCCCCTCTCCACTCAATCCCACAGCTAGGAGGACTGAGGCTTCTTCCTCCTGGGCGTGGAATCCCTCTTTGGCCCCGAAGGTGGGACTTTGGTGCAAGCGCCTGGTGTGGAACCCAAGCCGGAGGCTGTGCGCCCATGGTGACTTTAATCTCAATAAAGAGAGGTGTCAGTGGCAGAACCAGTGACCTGATATCCGCCAGGCACATTGCCTGGTATGCCTGGAGCATAGTGACAAAGCTCATGGTGCAGGCAATGCCCACCTGAGCCTGATAAATCGTTTCCAGCTGACATGCAGAGAATCTGCAGTGCTTAGATGGAAGAGTTGATAGGCCACCCACACTATTGGTTATGGGGACAGGGCCAGATGAGCTGCCAGGGACATGGGTTGGCTAAGCCAGCCTCCCTCGTGCCATCAAGCTCCAGATACTGTCCATAGCTGGGCACAGGTAGACAGTGTTTTGCTCCATGAAGTAGTTAGCTCAGAGACCAAATCTGGGAAGATGGTTTTTGACCACAGTGAGCTCGGGTGGGATACCATAATAGTATCAACAGGGAACTCCTCGCCTTCTGACCCAGATGAAGCCGGGGTCCCAGACTGGTTCGACAGCCGTCCTTCCCAGCACTTACTCCACAAACGTCACTGGTAACAAAGTGCACAGGCTCAGTGCGGAGAATCCCCAGGCAGACGGGACACGCTTCATGCTGGTCCTGATTTTGCAAAGAGAAATTGCACCCTTCAGGACATGGGCAAACAGAATATTTCTGCTTTGCTTGCTTCGGTTTGGTACTCAGACCAAAATGCAAAGCAAAAACACTGCAAAACACTAGAAAACTCCACTAGCGCTCCACAGGCAGCCCACACACCGAGTGGTGAGGGCTAACGCCAACAGAGGCAGTTAAACTAACTTCGAGCCGACAGACAGAAGAGCCAACTAGCAGTAGCTAGCTAGCCCTCCTCAGCAGAGGTGTTCTTAGAAAGGTGAAGAAAGTAAGAACTGAAGGATGACTGTGATGATGAGGTATAGATGTGGGGTGGGGCCACATACATCATCTTCACTGTCTGGCTCATATCAGACTCCTTTCACAAAGTTTTACTGCCTCCTCCAGAGTAAATAAAGGTGCAGAGAACCGGTCCATTTACATTTAATTCAACAGCAGAATTACTGTTTAGCGCCCCCAGCATGTCAGCTCATGTAACTGCATCCTGAAATAGATTAGTTTTTAAAAAGAAAATCTGAGCAATTACAAAACTAATCTTATTGACTCTACCTTCAGTACATTTTAAAAGACAATTTTCCTTGGTATTAATTTCTTAAGACTTTCCCATGACCCACGTAAACCCAGCACTGCTACCTGTCTGGGCTCAGGCTGGACAGCAGCAGTCCCAGACGTTCCACTGGTTTCCTCTTAGAAACGTTCAGTGAAGATGGAGGCAGAGCAACTTCCACCACCTGAAAAACAGCAGGAGGAGGAAACAGGAAGAAAATTAGGAAATTTTAACAGAACAGATTTGAACTGGTTGAACAAGTAGTTTATACTCGCAGTCAGTATTTCATTAAAGGACTGAGGAAAAATAAAGCAGGGGGTGATGGTGGAGGTGCAGCACTGATTACTGGTAATGCTGTAGCTTGTAATGCCCTCACAGAACTAATGTAAATGAGATGTACAGTAACCTGGGCTAGCTGAGTGTCAGCAGGTGCTCTATTTAGATCCCAGTGGTGTGGATCAGTGAATCGATAACTTGCTCACTCCTGGCATAGAGCTTAAAGCTCCATTCTGTAGTCGGTATCCGTAGCCTTGTTGATGATCAGGCCTATGCAGAACAGCAGTGGGGACAGTGCTTCTTCTTGGTAAATCCTGCATTTGATGGTGACTTGGCTTGAAGTTGACCTCTACTGTTCTCCACATTCCCACTGAGTTCTTGATGAAGGCTCTTCCAGGATCCACTTGTGCAGCATCGAGTCATAGGCTCTTGTAATCAATCCAGGCGGTGCACAGGCTGGACAGTCTGCTCTATCTACCAGTAGCTGAGTTTTTCTGGGGGGCCCGGTTCATGTATTGAGCTACGTGGCTGTTCATGTTAGCTGCTATGATGCCTGACAGGAATTTCCATGTTGTACTGAGGCAGGTTACTGGTCAGTAGTTGGATGGGACTGGTCCCTTCTGGGGTACCCGTGGTAATCGTAACACTCGGGGCAGTGACCCCCAAAGTGGGAGAATGGCTCCAGCAGATTCCAGGAATTTTATATTTTATACGACAACAAATAAAGTTTATTGGAATAATTACTGTGTGGAAATTTTGATAATTGTATTTGCTTTTTAATGTTCTCTTCTTTGAAACTCAATATCTGTATGACAACAGTCTGTTTATGTTTGTCGTTTACATGCTGATTGTATGTGTTTCAGACAAAAAAAACAAGCTGAAAGAAAAGCTGAACTTGAAGCTGTCGGTATGAACACAAACTGCTGTTTTAACCTGATCGATTTCTAACAGCAAGACCTGCAGCCTGCAGGGGGAATCTAAACAACATTTACTTTAAGGATTTAGTTATGAATTATTCTGCAGATTTATATATTTGATATCTAATGTAAATCTAATATGGCACATTATTATAAATTAACCTACCTAGAAGTGCATAAAGCATTGAAATGAGCATTTTTTTGAAAGTCTGTACCTAAAAATAACTGCTGAGCAGATTCTTGCCTCTTGAAAAACCAACTCAGTTCTGGTCTTTAATGTGAGAGGAGCCCATTTGGGTTTTAAAGCTCAGACACCAACCATTTTCATGGTGCTCACCTTGCATGGAGTAACAGACGTCTTAGTTTCTTCTTCACCTTCAGATCCTCCAACCACAGAATACGTCCTGACTGTCACCTGCAGACAGAGAGCTGTTCAGTAAAGGTGGGTCACCTCCAACAGGTGACCTCAAGGAAGAGTTCAGTTTATAATCTTTAATTATGGGATGCTCTCACTTTTCCACTAAAACGTTATACGAGAGTTAAAAACTGGGTCAGGTGTGAGATGTACCTTGGTTCCAGGTTTGAGTCCGCTGAGCTGAGGTGGTCTGATGTGCGTCCTATGATACAGAACTTTGTGCTCAACCAGCTCTTTAACGTACAGGAAGTGAAGACGGCATTTATCACAGCGAAGCTCGCGTTTCTTCTACACACACACACACACACAGACACACACACACACACACACACAGACACACACACACAAAGCTTTAACTGCCAATTCACTGCAGATGATACACTGCTTTACATCAACAGTAAACCTTCCACCCCCTGCCTCTATCTCTCCGGAGATAATGGGTATCGTGCCAATGGATATCAACCTTCTCTGTTAAGCAAGGCTTTCTGCTTCAGGCTCTGTGTGTGCTCACATAAAAAGAAGCATTTCATATGACTCATTGGGCTCAGAATGATCTCTCCGAGTGCCACCTACTCCAGTTAGAGAGGTTATAAAATGATAAAATGGTGATAAAACTCTTCCAGGAAACCTCTCTCTGTGCTTATGATTTCCTTTTATTTTACTGTGTAACACGTTTTAACCTGCACTAATACTGTTTTATAAGTTTAACCCTTTAACTGTCTTAACTGTAGCGGTTACTTGCCAGGTGACGGAAAAAGTGCTGCTGGTAGCAGGTGTTGCGGCGCAGCACTCTCAGGCAGTACTGACACATAAGGTTTCTGGTGTTGGCATGACACTCCTCAAAGTGGAGCCACACATCTGAGTAGAAGGACGACCTGAAGCCACATTCCTGCAGACAGAGAGCAGGGCATGTAAACTCTCAGGTTACCGCAACCACTGATGAAGGTGAAGGCAGGTTTCTGGTGCCTGCAATCGGACCTGGCAGATATAGGGCATCTCTCCTGGTTTATGGGTGGTCTTCATGTGCGACAGGAAGGCAGGTTCACTTTCGAATGCCAGCTCGCAGATCCTACACGTCACTGCAACAGGAAACGGGAAACAAATGAATCATTGCGTCACAGGCACACAAACTAGGGATGTTCCTGGCGACTAATTTCTTAGTCGACTAAACAAGGGAAAAAAAAATTAGACTAATCGACTAGTCTAAAACTAAGAAACACTCAGATATCAAATTAAATTTTATGCCCGTTTAATGGAGAATGTCAAAAACTGCCTAAACAAAGGCATTTGAAACCATTAATCGCATTCTTCTACAATGAATAGCACTTTAAATGCTGCTTAACTGTGTGGCACCGAACATCGCACATTATGAACGCTGCACGTTATACTCCAAACAACGAAGACTAAAAACATAACATCAATTGATGTTAAATATATGAAAAAGTGTCACGGCAAACGATGTTCATGCATCATTGAATATGAGAAAATAACATCTGAAAAACGAATAAATTGTGACTTGGCGCATTGTGCTGCGCATTATGAACGATGCTCGTTGCACTACAATTCATGACGCACATCAAAACAACACAATACAAACATCCATCCATTTTCTGCCTCTTATCCGGGCCAGGTCACGGTGGGCCCAGACCTCCTTCTCCTCAGCCACCTCCTCCAGCTTACACCTAATTCAGATTTCAGCTGCTACGATGTAACCTACGTAAGTGGCCGATGTTGTTGCCGGCATTTAGCTGCATTGCGTATGTTAATTACCTTTCGGTCGTGTCCTGGTGTTTTGGATACGGTGTCAGCCAACAGAAACATAAAATACTGGCACTTTTTTCCCTCCTGGGTCCTACTCTTTGCTGTGGTCAGATTTTCTTACGGCGTAAACACATTTGTCCCTCTAGTTTTTTCACTTCTTTGTACAAACTTGGAGGAAGTAGCCGGAAATGCAGGGAAGGAAGTGTGTTTCAGGAGCTGCGCTTCAGGTTACGTTATGGCATTTTTCTATAACGATGTAAGGGCTGCAACTCCATCTGGTGGCAGATGGCTGCATAACATTTAGGACAAACATTTACCAGCACTGAGTTAATTAAAACCTCAATAATTAGGCTTACCAACTAGTACGTCTGGTGCCAACTAGTAACAATAATGACTATTAGTTGTCTAGTTGAGTAATCGCGCAGATCCCTAACACAAACCTGAAGCATCTTTCTTTCGGCATGAAACAGAGAATTTCAGACACATTTACAGGAAACAACAGGCCAAAATAAACTGAAATGACCTTTCATCATGTTTGTGTCACACACCTTTGGACTCGCACTGACTGTGGACTGCCTCCACATGACTCTGAAGCCTTACTGCAGACAGGAAGTGACGGAAACAGTGAGGACACGAGAACGCCGAGTCTTTCTCACTATCCTGCTGCGATAACATGGACACGTGCTGCTGCATGTGACTCATCAACCTGCAACACAAACAAATCATCAGGACTTATCAGAGGACATGTCATGAATCAAACATCTAATGACTTGCGATTATTTCCACAATTTCTATAACTGAATATTTATTCAATAAGACTATAAGAAAATAGCAACAGAGATCATAACACTCATGAGGAAAGTGTTCATTGAGCTCACGATCAGGTGAGCACAATGAACACTTTCTCATAAACTTCTTTTTATAACCAATGGAGGTACATCCTGCTGGTCATTAGAAAGAATGCAGGTTGAAGAGGATTTCAAGAGTCTCACTTGATATTGTTGCTGAGCGTTGTGAAGCAGTGGATGCAGCGGTATGGCCCACTGAACTTTCCACACATTAGATTGTATTTCTTAGGGTGGCGTCCGGGGGCGGAGCCATAATAAAAATCCTCCACCAGGATCACAAGTTTGCCGTGAGGCTGATTGGGCAGGGGTCCAAACAGGTCTGGCTGAGGTGATTTGCAGAGCGATGAAGGGGAGGTGGAGGTGCTGAACTGGTTGGAGAATAAGTCACCAGATGGACAAACCCTCGGAGTAGGAGAAACACCTTTAGACTAAAAGTGACACACAGGAAGGTTCATCAGGTGACCTTTTTTTGTTCCACTGACAGTTAAACAAAGGTTATGTAAGTGGATCCGTGTTGATCAGCAGTCTGAACTCACAGCAGAGGCTCCTGGTCTGGTTCTGGACACTTTACTGCCAGCTTGAGAATCTCTGCTGGATTTCAGGGTTCTGGTTTTGTTCCTGCTCCCCCTGTAGTGTTTGGTTGTCTTCTTCCTCTTCAGGTTCCTCAGATTTTGAGTGATGGCTGGGCTGCACATCTGAATGAGGAGGAGGAAGATGAGAAAGAGGGTTTTACAGTGGAAGAGTAAGGCCATGTGATGTCACAGGTACAGTTGTAAAGGGGGCAGGTCAACAGGACTTACACACATAAATCCTCGCAGCTCTGTGATCAGTTTGTACTGAGATGTGCAGATGAGGCAGTCGGGGGGGCGGACGGGACCCAGCTCACCTGAGGGGAGACACACACCTGAGTCCACACGAGGCCTCATTACAATAGTCCACATCTGAGTCCTCTACACCTTTCCAGAATTATGACCTGAATCTCCAACTGAGTCTACACCTGAATCCTCATCTGAATCCTCCTCAGTCCACCTCTCCTGAGCCCTAACCACAATCCTCCACACCTGCATCCTTCAAATTCGAATCCACTATGGTCCTTCACACCTGAGTCTACAGAAGCAGCGTTCAGAACTGAAGGCGCCTCATCTCAAACCACCTCAAATGAATCCTAACTTCAGTCCTCACCATCTGTCTTCCTAAGTGTTCTTCACATTTGTCCATATCTGAATCCACATCAAGCAGTTATTGCAACTCATTAAAATCACTTACATTTTAGATTCTTCTTTTATGATGCTTTTCCGGGCTTTTATCGCAGCCTCTTTCAGTTGTTTGTTTTTGGAGGTTACTCCCTTCAGTCTCCTCTTTAGCAGGTAAAATACATTTCATTCAGTTCCGAAACAGCCTCGTCCTCAGCAAAATAATGTTTACAGGCCAGTAGTTTTAACTGTTATGCCCTCCTCGGGCATTTTTGTAATTTATTTTTTTAAATTATTCGGTGATCATTATGGCTGTGTTACAACTTACTGCATGAATCTCTCAAATTTCAAAACTCGCTATCCATAATCGCTGTTTGTCTTTCACCTGTTCCTCAGCAACCAAAGGCCACACATTGCCATTTCATTTTTTTGATTGCTTGATGTAGTTCATTTTTCCACTGATAGGAAAGGGAATGCTGTGATGATTTTTTTTTTTACTTGCATATTGCCAGCAAATATCCAGTTTTTACCATTATTTCCTGCAGCAAACACACATCAAACATGAATACAATATACAGTCGCCCCTCGCTATATTGCGGTTCACTTATTGCGGATTCAAAAAAATATTACCAATTCTGTTTTGGTGAGTTTTCACTTTATTGCAGGATTTTGCAGTATATAGGCATTTCTGTAACACCCCATAACTATGTTCATCACTTGGACAAAGAGATAAATTACGCCTACACCTTTAGCGGAAATAGAAGTTACGGTCAAGGGCGAAGAGACTGCACCACCTTCATCGCCATCAGTACTGCACAGCTACATAACTCATCTTCATCATTCAAGTTGTAGTAAGAGAGTGGGAAAGGTTTATAGGAGTGTGGGAAGGATTTATAAAGCCTTAAATTTTATATAAATAATAAAATAAATATTTAATATATATAATGCCTCTACTTTGCTGATTTTTACCTATCGCGGGGGACTCTGAAACGCAACCCCTGCAATAGGTGAGGGATCACTGCACAGGAAAAAGCATTGAGTAAATTATTGATCATAACTCTGGTTTTACTTGGCCTACCAACACAATTTAGAAACTAGTCCGCAGTTTGATGATGCTGCGTTCTGCTGCAGAATCATCTTAAATCAACAATGCCATTTGTACGCACCAGTGCGTCTGGGCCGCATCCCTCAAAGGATGCATTTTAAGGCCGATTACATCACAACCAGGTGAAGAAGGCCGCCCCAATTTGAAAGTGCCTCCAAATGCAGCCCACAGATGTGGACTTATTTTCCCCAGATTTGAAGGACAGGTCGGGCGACCTTTACCTTTAGGTTAATGTTGCAGAAGCTGACAGAAGAATTTATTTGGAGATCTTTCACATTAGGAGGATCCTAGTCAACTTTACATATAATCCTTCACTTCCTGTACAATGGCTTGATCTCTAACATCTCTGCAGGCCTAAGTAAACACAGAGGAGGAGCATGAGTCGTCAAACCTTTGCGCAGCAGTGTGTGCGGTGCTGCAGGCCTACTGCTAGGACGTCGTTTGGTCTTGACAGATGCTGGGGAGGGTGTGGTCTGCAGTGAGGTGAGTGGTGATGCCGCAGCAGAATGTAGACTCTTTAATCCTGTTGGAGCTTTGAAGTTCACATTGTGGTCACTCAAAACCTTCTGAGCTGCTTCACCAGAGATCACACCTAGGGCACAGAGAGTCTGTGTTAGCCCAAAGAACACCCAGACAATCCTCACCTGCTGGAGGAAGGATTACCTGTGATGATGGGGGTAGGGACAGAAGCAGCGCGAGATGTAGGAGAAAGAGGAGGAGGAGCAGGGGTGGCACTCAGGGAGGCAGTGGTGCTGATGTGTTGGGTCCCTGCTGGACTGTGAAGAGTGAGTATGACGGGAATCTGGACCATGGTGAAGCCACTGACTGAACCTTTAGGATGAGTGCACAGCTTCAGCTCTGCACTGTCCCCTGTAGGACGGACACAGAAACATAACACTGCAGAGTCAAATGCACCTGGCTGACTTTAACCAGAGACAATAGACTTCATCAGTCTGATGCTCCAACACAACTTTAACAAGACCCATGCTGGATGTTCATCAGCAGAAGAACATCCAGCATGTAGCAACAGTTTATTTAAACTGCACGTTATTCTTTATAGGCTACAGCGTATTGTCTGTAATTGGTAAATCTACATTTTCTTATAGAAGGGTGACTAGCTGTTGTTTATTTAGCTAAAGAAATGTCAACTTTGCAGGAATACATAGTAATACATACATAATACAAAACCCCCATGTGGGCATGTGGAGTGATCAGACAACTTGTGCATACACATTTAAGGTTTTGTAAGTGAGCGAAAGGGATGTTACGTGTATCTTAAGACATCTCAATGCACACAAAGCTTTGTGAAAGAGAAAAAGGATGAGATCTGTGAAGACGAAATTTTTCAAAAGTGGAACCACAAAAAACTGTGCTTAAATGATCACTATTTATTCAGGTTTAGATGTACCCATTTGCAAAATAATTTTATGTGTATTCAAATTGCTTTGCATTTATGTGTGGATTGGAGCACACATTTATGAATGTGTATATCTTAGCTTACGCTTGTGGATGATATCCAGGGTTCTAAATTAACACCCGCCAACCCGCCAAATGCGGGTAAAAAATCATTTTGGCGGGTGTTAATAAAAAC
>JAVDPK010001846.1:108168-122785 GCA_034780415.1 Cichlasoma orientale
TATCTATCTATCTATCTATCTATCTATCTATCTATCTATCTATCTATCTATCTATCTATCTATCTATCTATCTACACACATATATATAATTTATATATCACACACACTCTCTGTTTCATTGTCTGATTTCATTTGTCATGTGCTGGGAGGTGGGGAGGGGTGTCTCAGGGGACACAGCTGTCCACCCCTTCATCTGTCTCACTAAAGTGTCAGGCGTCCTCAGTTGAGCGTTCAGTCGATCCATGCTCAGTATTGATCACTGATTTTGTTGACCTTGAGTTTCACCTTGCCTCATATGTCTAATTACATTTAGCAAACACTATGCTTGGATTTATTAACTGCTTGATAAATGCAAGCAATATTAATAGATTTATAAATGTGTGAAGCAAATGTCATTTTTCACACTTTGGCCATTTGTGTAGATTCCACTGCAGCCTGTTATCAGTTATTTAGATAAGGATGCATGACGAGCCTGAAGTGAAGCAGCATGTGCACTGAAATGCAGCAGAATCACTGATTACCTCTTGTTGTTGTTGTCCTAATAAATTGTGCTCTCTACAAGGTTTATTACGCTTCTGATTTAATAGGAATAATACAATTTATTGCTAAATTTAACAGAAAAGTTTACAATTAGTAGAAGAACTATGTGAGTATTTATTTATACTACTACTAGGATATTATTCATCTTCAAGTCTCACCAAATTAGTTATTCTTTCTCCTCCTCCTTCCCTCCCTATCTGTCCAGCCCTATTCCACGCCTCCGCCCTCCATCTAACTGTTTTCAGAGACATGCGCCCTTATTCCTCCTGTCTAGCTCAGGGGTCAGAGGTTGCAGGTCATTCTTCAACCTTTTCCCTTCCCCTTGCAACCCCCACCTGCCTCTTGCATTGATCGTCTAGTTGCCCCCCGCTTTTTGTCTCTCCGTCTGTTGTTGTCTTTGTCCCTGCATCTTGACCATGACAAAGTCCACACGTTTACAGACTGTGTGAAAGTTCAGACATCTGCTAGCCTCACAAACAGCAGCCATCCTGACCCAACAACACTTGATTTCAGCTGGACAACAGAAACAGTCACCTTTACTGTGAGCCGTGGCACCTCTCCACATTTAACCTTCAAACTGCTGGACCTTCAAATCAGGTCAAACTGTCATAAAATGTATTTTATCTTTAAAACTGTGCCTCTATTTGTATTGGCAACATTTAAAAAATGATACTGGTATATGGGGATTCTAAATATCACATTATAGTTTGCATCCCAATATCATGTCATATTTGACCTCTGACCTTTTACATTTCACATCTGCCTTTCTTTCAAGATGACCCCAAAATGTCTTATATCTTTAAAGACAGGATTAAGAGAATGAGCTGCCTAGTTAGTGAGAAATATCCTGTAGTGTAATATTATATAAAAGGCTCAAGTTATTAATGTCCAGTTGTTTGTACTATTGCCAGAAGGTTTATTGTGTCTCCCAGGACAATCTCCAGAGCATTGAGGAGATTCCAGGAGACAGTTACTCCAGGAGAGCTGGACAGGGCCGTAAAAGGTCCTTAAACCATCAGCTGGAGCAGTATCTGCTCCTTTGTGCAAGGACAAACAGGATGAACACTGCCAGAGCTACAAAATGACCTCCAGCAGGATACTGGTGTGAATGTCTCTGACCAAACAATCAGAAACAGACTTCATGAGGGTGGTCTGAGGGCTCTCTGGTGGGCTCTGTGCTCGCTGTCGAGCACCGTGGAGCCTGATTGGGATTTGCCATAGAATACCAGAATTGGCAGGTACACCACTGGTGTCCTGTGCTCTTAACAGATGAGAGCAGGTTCACCCTGAGCACATGTGGCAGATGTGAAAGGGTCTGGAGGAGCCGTGGAGAATGTTCTGTTGCCTGTAACATTGTTCAGCAGGCAACAGCACCCTGACTGCCATTAGGTATTGGGATGAAGTCCTTGGACCCATTGTCAGACCCTATGTTGGTGCTGTGGATCCTGGGTTTCTCCTGGTGCAGGGTAATGTGGTGAGAATATGCAGGTAGTTCCTGGAGAATGAAGAAATTGATACCATTGACTGGTCCCCACGCTCACCTAAATCCAGCAGAACACCTCTGGGACTGAGGTTGCACCTCAGACTGTCCAGGAGCTCAGTAATGTTCTGGCTCAGATCTGAGAGGCGATTTCCCAGGACACCATCTATCGTCTCATTGGGATCATGCCCCGATGTTGTCAGGCATGCATACAAGCACGTGGGGGCCATATAAACTACTGAGTACTATTTTAAGTTGCTGCAATGAGATTTCAGCAATTTTTTTCAATTTGATTTTCAGGGTGTCTTTGAATTCAGCCCTCTGTAGGTTGACAATTTTCATTCCTAACACATTACCCAGTCCATATAAGTACAGATTTCCAGACACCCCCCCCCCAAAAAAAAAATCAGATTTTTTTTAAAGTTACTCAGATTAAATGTGATCTAAGCTTCTGAAATACAAGAAATTATTTCAAAGCTTGTGGTTATATATTACTCTTAATATATAGAATGAGTATTTCCTACAGTCTGTATTATTATAGGAATTAGTACATATTAATCTCACTTTTAAGTATTACTGCAATCCTGGCAGTATTTAGGCATTCGAGACAGTCAGTGAATTCAAATTCAATATATTTGAATTTAGGAATAGTACTGTTTGAAGTGTTAAAATGCTTTAGTCTCGTTAAAAGAAGAAGTGCTGCTTCACAGCGGGAAACTTGCTGCTGCCCCATTTGTTTAAACTTTGCTGGCATCAAATTCAAAATGAGCAAGTTTCATGGTTGCGATTAATTATTGCTAAAGAACGCGTCAGTCATTCCTGTACAACCTCACCTTGTACCACGAGGCGTCCAAGTGCGGTACGTCTCATTCTGGTGCCGGGCCGATTGGCAGCACACACATACACACCAGAGTGCTGCAGGGAAACGTCTGAGATCATCAGGTTCCCCGTCCCAAGAACCTGGATGCCCTCCACCCCAATGGAGCGTCCGTCTAATGGACACACAGATACGGAAATGGTTCATTAATAAAACTTTCAGTGTGTGGCTGTTAATAATTTTATTTCACAATCTACTGGAATGCTACAGAGGCACCTAGCCTGCTCCAGGAAACAATGGGCCTTGGGTTTCCTGTGGCAATACATTCCAAGATGGCAGTCTGATGGACAGTGATGGTCAGATTTTGGGGTCCGGACAGGATCACTGGCTCCTTGTAGGTTCTTGGACTCCCACCTGGCAGGTGGATAAAACACCAAGAGTATGGAACAAATGACAAAATACACTGACACATAGACAGTGAGTGTATAGGATGAGCATAGTATGCAGTAACTAGTATATAGCTGTGTTTAGTATATAATCATATAAAGTGACTGTTAGGAACTGGATGTGTGTGCAACAATAATCTTTTGAAGTAAAGATTCAAAGATATTTTGAAGTTATGATTGCCATTTCACAAGCAGTGCATATATTATTGGCTTGTAACAATTCTGAAACTCACAGTTCACAACAAAAGTGTTTCCCTGACTGCTTGTGTATTGCAGAATACACGTCCAACCTACCAGTGACATTGAGTGTGGCTTCATGGCTGTAGCGGGTGTTGGCAATGTTAGTGGCAACGCAGCGGAAAACCCCTGCATCTGCCTTTCTCACACCTGTCACCTGGAGGATACCCATTGGAAGGAGAGTGTACCTGGACAGGTAAAGGAGGTCAAAGTGAAGATGAGGCACTAAAAACTATTACTATAAATTAGAAATGTATACTCTTAAAAATATTGCATTAAATTAAATATCAAAACTGTGCAACACATTTATAAACAAAATTATTTTGCTAAGAATTTTGTAGCTGCAACATTTACAGGAGAAGGTAAATTTGCCCCATCATCAAGTGCACAATGTCCAGTACAAAGTTTACACTGGACATGTTTTTACCTGCTGTCAGTGGTGTTGAGCAGTACTCTGTCTTTCTCCCAGGTGATTTTGGCCTCAGGTACTCCATTGATCTGACACTGGAATCGAGCGACTCCTCCCTCATCCACAGACATCGATGCAGGGTGTGTGTGGAACTTTGGAAGAGCTGACGGGCAAACCGCAAAAAGAAGAGCAAAATACTGGGCGTGAATGTTGAATGTCGTTATGAAACAGTGTGGTGGGAGAGTCCGACATAAAGATCCACACATCAAGATCAGCCAATGAGTCCTTCTTTGCATATGCAGACAGTTGTACAAGATCTTTTATGGCTTTTTGCCATGTATGAGAAAATGCCATGGTGATGTCATCGGGGTTATACCACCTCAGGAAGTTAAAGGATTTAATGAGGTGGATTTGAAAATAATTAAGTGATATTGAACTGATTGAATTCATTTTCTACGTGTTTACTGTTAGGTTTTGTGTAGACTTGTTTGGGGTATGATTAAAAATATTTTACAGAATTTATGATCTATTTAATATTCTTTTTGCTTTTGTTACAGTAAAATAGAACTTTTTTCTTTTTCACTCGCAGGTTTTATGATAATCATGTTCTGGTGAGCAAACCTAAATTTGGTGTTCCCTAAAACAGCATTACAACTTCCAGGATTCTTACTCACATTCAAGTACTCACACAGATCCATGTAGGCTTCCTCTGAGCTGGTGGCCATAATCAATGAGGTTGTATACCACAGAGAAGGTCTAAATGAGATAGCATTACCATGGCAACTCACTGCATTAAGTGAGACCACAGACCATCTGAAGATAGCCATAATTCTCCTGGATTACCCATAAACTCCAAGTTTATTGCTTTAACAAAGGGGTGAGGCTGAGGAGAATTGTCCACCCTGATGCAGGGTGTATCCATGTGTTAAGCACGTGTAGCCATGTACAGTACCTTTACAAAAAACCCTGTGATAGTATAGCCAAGCATGTGGGCCCCTGTTGTCCCTGACAACAAAGAGGCGAAAAGGGGGCTTGGGTTGCCAAGTATGAGACCGAGATGTTCACTATGTGAACCTGTGGGACAGTTTGACAGAGATAAGGTAACATGCACTGACTCTGCTCCTGCACCTGCACACTGATGGACTGTGAATGATGCAGAAATCTTAAGGTTATTAGAGAAGGATATTAAAGTCACTTTAAGAATGGACAATGAGACATGAGCCTATATTTAATGCCCACTATACAGTGCTGTGCACACAAATGTTCAAAGTAAATCTTTTTATATTAAAGTTTTACTACAGCTGTCTTTCCTGCTGCACTTGCTGTGATCATCCGATACCAGCTGATGGCCAAGTCTAACTGTGAGACCCTAAACCTAAAACAGTTCCAGGTGTGCCCATCTAAAGAAATGTAAAAGCGTCCATTCTCCTCACAGATGCTGTTTTGAAATAGCTCGCTGGGATATGTTATAACATGAAAAGTCAGAAAAAGAAACACACGTTGTGTAACATGTGAACATTGTTATGTAACAACACTGTGAAGATCAGTCGTCTTAAAAACAGAAACTTAAATCTGAGATTACAGTCGGCCTGGCGTGCTTCATTTTACCAGCCAAATCACAACGTTCCTCTCAGGGAAGCTGAAAAGTGAAGATGTCATAGCTGAGGACCCTGACAAACTGGGTTCCCCTCCACCCAGTGCAGCTGCTGAAAGTGATGCATGTTGTTGAAGAAGTGAACGTCACACAGATTGTGGAGATTATAACATTCTTGTGCTGTGCTGCATAATTAATCACTTACATGCCAAATGGACCTTGGCCTTGCGGCTGACCAGCATGCCGTAACGATTCTGCGCGGCACAGTCGTACTCGCCCATGTCTGCATCACTGCTCTCTCTGCGTTTCTGGAAGCTCTGGATTAACAGTGTGCCATTTTCCAGGACTCGAACCCGCGGGCCGGTGGGCACGGACACCCCGTTCTTACGCCATGTGACCGTGATCGGTTCCTCGCCCTGCACCTGGCAGTCTAGCATGAGTGGCCGATCCCTCACTGCAATCACATCACTGGGTTCTACCAAAAACGACAGCTCGGAGGCCTGGCAGCCACCTGCAGACAGAACAAAGAGAAGGACGGGTTATTAAAGAGAATACACTTTACAATAATGTATTTATTGTACAGTTAAAGACATTTTAAATAATATTCCCCAAGCCCATTAAACAAGCCTGTAATTGAAGATATAGCAGGATGCTAAATAAAGGCCAATGTGTTGACATAAGTCTGAGTGAAAACTGTCACACAAGCACTTTATAAAGTTGTGTACAAGTGTGTGACTCAAAAGCAAACGACGTGAACCAACCTAAGCACACGAAGCATTTTTGGGCTAAATTCATCTACAGTTCAAAGGTGCATAAAGAGTATATAAAAATAAAACTCAACCCCAAATATACAATAATCTCCCTGTGATAGGTGAACACACCTGTCAGACATAAGACTCCACACACACGCTATGTTGTTCAAACTACATGTGATGCTGGTATGTTTTATTGCTTCAACCCATGCTGGAGCATAAATGGAAAAATGGACTGATGATTATTTAATGCTTTTCTACTGTTACTGTTAACCACACACATTCATACAGCGCTTCATTCTATGTGCTTCAAGTGTGTTTTAAATCTATCACACCTGGACAATACAACCCCGTCTCAGCTGATGTCCATGAATACATATTTTTAAAAATTTCACTAGGATTTTTCACACACAGAGGACCGTGCTGGGGGTCTACAGTCACACAGCCACTCATTTAGTCTGGACACCCCTTAAAATCCAGTTAGATTGAACAAATCCAAGATTACTGCCAATCGAAACCATGAGAGGCTGTTCTTATAAGATGTAATGAGTTACTACGAGGAAGAGAGTACTCCTCAACACCACTGCAAGCAGGTAACCCCCACCCCACTCAAAAAACAAAACAAAAACAAAAAAACTTCTCACACACACACACACACACACACACACACACACACACACACACACACACACACAATGTCTAATTTGATAGATTATGCATTTGCTTTGGTGGCCTGTAATACTTATTGAAGACGAGTCACAATGGAAGCTGAATGCCACAGGGCTATCCAGCCAGAGAGGGCAGAGAGCTGTGGAGGAGAACACTGGTAAGGGTTGCTGGGGTCACGTTAGGAGAGCCTCCATTGAAGCAGGGGCCAGTAGTGACAATAGCCTTGTGACTATGCTTATTTGCACCCAACCCCCAGTTACCTCTTCCCGTTGGCCACCACACAACCAAGGGCACCATCTGCCCCTTCTTATACAACCACTCCACCCATCTTTTCTCATCCTTTCATATCTGTCGCTGAGGTGACTTTCCCATGCTACCAGAGCTCCCTTCCGCACCCTCGTCCCCTCGCCGCAGTGACCTTGGGAGCACTCCCAGTCTTTGTTGTTTTCTCAGTCTTCAGGACACTGAACCCTTGCGATGGCTGCCCTCCGTCCCAGCTGCGAGGCATTAACATTAACTGCACTTGAACTTGCAACATGCCTTATCATTGTCACTTTGGATTCTTGTAACCTGTTTGACTAAATATACAACTTCAGTAGGAACTTCAGCAGTTTCAGTAGTTTTATGGTATTTATTTGAAGTTTATTTCGTTTCTGGAGGCCATCTTTAACGTGTTGAACGTCACTGTTAATATAAACGCTTCTTCTCATAGATTTTTAGTTTTAATTAAAGACAGGAAACAAATTTGGACTCACATCCAACCTCAGTGACCACATGGCTTTTTCTCTCTATAATCATTCAGCAGATGCGCATGGACTTTTTCCTGTCTTAAAAGTCACAGCAGAAAATAAATAGAATCCTTTCATGGTGAGCTACAGCTAGCACAGGGGTTTTAGGGGATCTCTGGCTATTATGTTGGTTTTCCAGTCTGGCAACAGCATTGCCTGCACTCCTGTTTTGTTCTCCTCATCATCAATAAAATCACTGAACCCATTTGTCACTTAAATGTAAACAAAAGGGATTTGGGAGCATTTGCTAAAATGTTGCTCAGCCATTTAACACAACTATGGGCCATAAGAAGCACACATGCAGCTGTGGGGTCATAACTTTCTGTTCAATAAACCAGATAAATGTCATGGACTGTATCATAACGTTGTATCATATGTATGTATTATTAATTATACATTTCACAATTTAGCTGCATTTGCTCTGGACATGACTAGGGTGGTAACTCCATGTTGACATTGACCATGGTGATTGATAAAAAGGCTTTATTATAGTCAGATTATAGGCTGGAAACTACCATGAAACTTTCCCAGCCTAAACATACCACAGAGCTGCTCCCCGTCCTCATGATCTCCATCATTGGTTTGACTGATGTGCCAAATCAAGAAATGAGCATCTGCTTCATGGTAATGAGAAATCTCCCACTCAGCAGATGCTCTTAGCAGATATGACTGCAGCTCTTCTGGTCAGCTGTGTCTGGAGGGGCTGATAGAACCCTACATCCCCCCCAAGCCTCACATCCCTCAGGTCTAGTAATGAAATTCAGGGCTCCCATGGGGGGAGGGGGGTGGGTGATTATTGAACACATAGTGTTCCGAACTGTGATATCTGATTGATATAGGCACGAATATGCTGGTTGAATATAAATAAAGCCGTGCCATAGCAAGACCATTGAAGGATATTCAGAAAAGAGTCATTTTGATCCTATAACAAGTTTGCTTTAGAACTCCTTCATAATCCAAAGAACCTGAGATCTATTGACAGTCTTTGTATCCTCCACATGTGGAAACAGCTGCACAAATTATTGAAACTTCTGAATTATCAGTGATTTAACAGTAATTTTCAGACTTTCTGAAGCCACCGAGCGGGCCAGATTAGATCAGTTCAGTTTTATTCATATAGCTCCAAATCACAACAAACAGTCGCCTCAAGGCGCTTTGTATTGTAGGTAAAGACCCTACAATAATGCAGCAGCACTGTAGTTTAATCTGAATGTGTTGCATCACCATTTACATCCATCACATGGTTTTGCAGAAAAATGTAGGAATATGTTCAACTTTAATAATGATTTGGTGGCAGGTCTGTTTTACGCCTCTGGAACATTTGCACTGATGAGGTGGTTTTCAGTGTTTCAGGCTTTCCGCCTCTTGTTTAAAGCTAACAACAGTGTTTGTCAGGTGTCAGCGACTCGTCAGCAACTGTCAGATTCATTCATAATTTTACAAAAACACCGGTAGATCAGCTGACGGCTTATTTGTTGCCACGTGTGAGATTTGTTCCTTTGTCTGCAATGAATTTCTGCAGCATCACATCACACAGAACAAAATTACCCAACTTTGCATTTTACACAAGTGGCACACACAAAGCGACCATATTAGCACCAGATCATTCTGAATATGATGGTAAACAATGTTGTGTGTTTGTCAACGTGTCCAGCAGACCAGTTGATCCACAACAGTCGCATCTTTATCACAAAGCAGCCTTTCAGCAGCGCTCCATGGCTGCCCTCTCCCCCACGGCCTCACCCAGTTCCCCTTAAATTCAGATGTAAGATTTAACCCTTTGTATCACACTATTTGTTTTCTGTTGCCTCTTGTTGAGCTGATTATGCTGCTTCTGGAGATGAACACATGAGTAACACCTATGCTTATGATATCATGAAATATTGCAGTGAATTACTGAAGGAATGTTTAGCACTGAATTGATCAAATTAGATCAATTTTAACTCTCAAATAAACAAATGTGAAGTTTGCTCTTGGTAAATTCCAACAAGCTGAACCTGCATGGGTCCTGACCGAGGTCACAGCATTACAGACTGTATAGTTCAATCTGTAATGCTGTGAACTTAATGAGATTTTTTTAATGGGAGGAGGTTGTCCAGCAACCCCCACACTAGCGCCCCGTACTTGTGACCTCAAGCCCTTCAAGGGCCATGAGAGAGTCAGAGGTGAGCAGGATGGATATGTAGATGAGAGTTGGGGGTTGGTACTTGTCTCCAGCCTGAGCAATTCTCCCTGCCTTCTGCTGCCATTGTTTAGCAAAACTGCTGCCCCTGAACTTCACAGATTTTTAACCACCGCCCCTAAAAGCCCATAATTTGCTGGACAAAGACACCATTTTTTTTAGTTTTGCCTCCTCACACTGCAGTCGATTTTAAATTAACCAATCGGGATGTGATTGAGGTGCAGACTCTCAGCTTTAATTACAGGGGTTTTCCAAAACATTCTGCATTAACTGTTTAGGAATTACAGCTGTGTTTGTGCAGCTCCCTATTTTCAGATGCTCGGCATTAATTGGACAGTTAACTGACACACAGTTCATTGCCGGGCGAGGCCTAAATCCTTCAGGACACGTGAAGCACAGATAATATGTGATGGGAAATCAAAGGCTCGAATTTGTATTTATAGCTTTTCACTGTAGATGTTCGTATAAGTAAAGGAGGCCATCATTAGGCTGAAAAACCAAAATAAAGCAATCAGAGAGAGAACGGAAACTTTAGAAGTCTCCAAATCAAATCAACAAATTCGGTTCATTGATGGTTTACAGCTGCGTGCAGCTGAAAACCAAACTTAAGGTACATTTTTTCCTTAAGGTAAACGCCACCAAATCATGTGATATCAAAAATGTCCAAACAGTGGAATTTGAATTTAATATCAAAACTGACTTGATCAACATATTGAATTTCTTAACCTACTGATGACACGCTTGCCCATGTGCAAACTAATATTAGCCTTTTGGCCCTGGGGCCATTGATGTTCCACCTGCATTTAAAGGGTAATCAATAAGCATCCGTTTCTAGTACGATGAGGCCTCTTTGTTTGCCCTGCAGATCTAATCAGTAAGGTTTGTGCTCACAAACTGTTGCAGTAACGTTTATTTTTTTCCTTCATGCTGGACATCCGATGATTCCTTCTTACTCTCTGTCAGTCTGGAATCACTGATTTAGACTAAATTATGTAGATATTTTGTAGACATCAAGAGTCAGACCGAAGCTGTTTTTGTTTTTAACCTCCTGACTCAGATGATGATGGATATTATTTTGTTTTGTTGGTCAGTAGTTAGAACTGTAAATTAATTATTAAAAGTATAAAATAAACAGAATTAAACTGCTTTGTGCCTAAAAGACATCGTCACACCCAGACTCCCTAAACTGTGTGAAAGCAGCACATGAGAAACTGCTGTTTGTGCCCTCGCGTTAGGCCTCTGCCTTTCCAGGACTAAAACCCCGGGCCTCGTCCTGTGCAGCTAAGAAAAAATAAACAAATCTGAAGTTCATCCAAATCTACAGTAGACACCATTTAACCTAATCACATCAAGAGGTTCCAAAAGGATTGTCCTTTTAAATTGGAACAGATGTTTTAATGTCCAGAATGAAAAGGACCGAGTGCAACAAGAAAAGTGTGCAGATACTGTGAAATTTTCTTCTTCCATGCCAACTGAGTGGCCGTGCTGAAGGAGAAAGCAGCATATTCAAGGTCGTCTGAAGCAGAAACACGACAGAGACGTGGCACAAATCCTGAACTGGAAGAGAGAATTCTTTGGAGGAACAAAAGTGTTTTTTAAGCCTTATTTTAGTGCAAAGTCAGCAAAGTTTTAAAGCATTTTTTATCAGATTTGAGTGATGATTCTGTACATGTAGTTTACATTCACGTCCCAGTGAATGTTGGAATTTCAGCAATTTTGTTAATGCTTTGAAATAACTGCTGAAATAAATTCAAGATGGCAAGAAGACTTGCTTCTAGAAGGAGTTTACTGACCTCTGTGCTCTTCATAAGCAGCACCAGGTTTCACAGTGATGTCACACAGTCACCTGACAGTGAGAGTCAGCCCACTGAAAGATGACAGGTCTTTGATAGCGTAAGGAAGCTTGATGGTAGATGATTCGATGTTGTGTGTAACACTAAGTGGTGCTGCATATACAGTACGATTGTGATAACTTTATAATTCTAAGGTTCTTCCACAATGGAAATATAAAACCTCAAGTATTTAACAGGCCAACTAGTAAATGAATAATGAGCCTAAATGGACTCATAAAAGTACATTCAAGTTCACAAAGCTCTGTGTAATGCTGTAAACAGGAGCCTGAACTCTGCAGAGATTGAGATGTTAGCTTCTTTTGTGTTTCACTACAGGAAACACAGGCCACCACAGACGCATTGTGTCCCTCTTGTGGATTAAATCAATGGGTGTTTCTGCTGGCCTACTTTATCACGGACACTGTGCGTGTGAAATGAGGAGCACGAGGGGGAGGGCCTGTCGAGGGCACAGTCATGGGCAGCTGTAGGAGGATTACCTTCACACATATCTTTAATAAAGTCTCAATGTGAGCACAGACTGGCGCACTGTTATGGAGATGAGGGTGTGAGGGTCAGGTCACTGAAGACTGAGGACTTTAGGAAGGCTATTGTCCCTCTTCACCCCCTCCACAGACTGCTCTGCTGACCCAGAGAGCCTACCCCCCTCCAAAGAGTCAGAGGTCACTGACTCTCAGCCAATCCTGTGGTCTGAGTTAAAGACAGAAAATAAACTACCGTCTGCGCTGCTCTGCTTCAAAACTGCTGTTTTTTTTTCACAAAGAAAACATTTTTAGCTTCTCCAACTTTACTGATCTATCTGAAGCTTTACTACATAATCACCTAAAAATAACTCTATTTTTGAATAGTGCAGGCTTTGCTTAATTTGAATTTATTCATTGAATATGGAATAAAATCTCATTGCATTGGGGGGGGGGGGGGACCCCATTGATTCACTCCCATTCAGTGCTGCAATATCACTGGGTTGGTGGGAAGAAAGTGACATAATGGCCACTAAATTAACACAATATCCTAAAGTATGAAATAAGTTATGCCACACCTTTCATGTTTTTTTTTTTTATTAGAGTCTGGGGTCCTTTTCCCCAAGAGATAAAGATTACAAAATAAGACTGAACACCTAGCAAAGGTCAAATAATCTGATTTCATTAATTTTTCTGTCTAAATTGCACTGACTGAGCCACTTGCACAATTTTTGTGGAAGCTTTTTTTTTTAAAACTTTGTTTAACGTTGCAGCTTTTACTCACACATTTACACCAACAGAACGTTCAGAAGATTCGTTAACATCAATTTATACAAAGTGACACTGTGACTCCAAAATCTCAAACATATATAGGGCGTCTGGTCTTGATGAAACTTAAGGATGAACACAAAAGCAGCATGAAACTGATGAATATACTCATTTATTAAATGGCAAGTTGTTTTGCCATTTAATAAGCATTAAAATCAGTTTATATCAATGTACATACTGACAAGAGGACAGAGCAGGAGGCTGTCTTTCCACTTCACAACAATCAAACCATAAAACAGTGATTATATAGCGATGCAGATGGAACACAGATCCAAAAGTGTACTTACTCAAACTGCAGAAGGCTGCCAGCAGGCTGAGACAGATTACTGCTTTCATTTTGGTCTCCAGCTTACTTGACGTTAAAGCTTCTCACCCTGTGAACCTCCAAAATCTAAAACATGAAAAAAAAAATGGAAATCCAGTTTCTTCTGTGTCCTCCTATTATGTATCTTCTTTGGTAGTGTAGCTTAAATTTGTACTGTTTGTATCAAATCATGGCTTTTCTTCTGTTCCTCAGCCTTTGGCCTCCGCAAGGTTGCTGGTCATGTTCAAAGCTACTCTGAGAATTGAGCAAGGAAGGGACCTCAGTGTGGACAGAGCTCATTAGATATTCAGCTTCATTGTTGTGAGTGAATGGACACTGACATGGAGATTTGTGGCAGGTTTGCAGCCCACGAACCAATCACAGCTAACAGGAAGGTGGCTCAGCCCGGGAGCCGTGATGGATAATCATTTAAACCGAGATCTTCTGGTCAGTCACCGCCTGATGGACCAGCTGTGGCCTGAGCTGGAAACCTCTCCCAGGCTGGCTGGGATCAAAAAAATAAATATATAAATTAATTAATCAATAAAAAAATAAATAAAAAAAATTAAGCGGGACACAGATAAACGTGTTTTTGGTATTGTAAACTGAAAGAATGTGTGCAGAATTGTGTTTTTATTGTTATTTTTTATTTGGCTGAGTTTTAGCTTGACAGTTGCTTGAGCAAGGTCACATTATGTGAACACCACAAGTAATTTCTTGTAAATCATTTATTTCTTTATTTTAATTAATTCTAATATCTAGAAATCTTTACCACAGACAGGTGTTGCTCCTGCCCTCCTGCCCCTGGAACCAGTTTACTGTAGAACTACAGATATCAGTGGAACATAATCAAAAGATTTCCTCTTTTACATGAAATATCCATGTAAAAGACTTGACAGGAATCATCCGCTTAATATTAACATGTTTGTTACAATCATCTTCAGTCATGCTGACCACCTTTTTGTCAGGCTTGCATCTCTCAGCAGATTTTTACCAGCAACACAGAAAATCTATTCTGAATTTGGCAGTGGTTTTTACTTAGACTTCTTTTGTATCAAATTACTGAAGCACTCTGAAAAGACTGAAATTATTTTGTGTGTTAAAGTATTATTTATTTAGAATTTCATCTATCATTGCCCCAATATTCTATTGTGGATTTTTTTTATTTTTTACATGATAGAGAATGGATGGATGGATACTTCTTGTCTTAACATAAGACTTCTATAAAAGATGAAATAACATCCTTTTCAACAACAGCAC
>JAVDPK010001846.1:138777-149866 GCA_034780415.1 Cichlasoma orientale
TTCTCTGCTTAGGCTGCTGCCCCCGCGACCCGGCCCCGGATAAAGCGGAAGAAAATGGATGGATGGATGGATGGAGTTAAACAAAGATAACTGGAAAACCAGCCATGATATAGTATTCTATCTGTGTGTCATTCCATCTCCTATAACTGATGATGTTTTGAGCACTGATGTTATTGAGAGTAACATTACATTCTATTCTGCGTGGAATGAATGTCCACTAGTAGAAAATTAAAGCCTTTATTTTGAAAACCTTATATCTCCCAGCACATCACTTTGTAGAGACTGAAAGTGGGGTTGCTGTGACTCAGGAGGTGAAACTCTACTAATTGATTGGTGGTCTAATCACCGGCCAAATGTCGACGTGTTCTTGTACTCTAGGTACTCTAGCTTCTGAACCACAAATTGCCCTCTAGTGCATCTGTACAAGTGTGAGTGTGTGGTAGTTAGTTTTTAAAGGTATAGAATAACAAGCATCACAAAAGAAGAAGGCACGTTAGTGTACTGGTATGAACAAGGGTGATGCGCAGAGCTGTAATAACTATAGAGGGATAAAGTTGATGAGCCATACTATGAAGCTATGAAAAGTGACAATCAGTGAGCAGCACTATGGCTTCATGCCAAGAAGGAGCACTACAGATGTGATGTTTGCCTTGAGAGCGTTGATGGAGAAGTATAGAGAAGGTCAGAAGGAGTTAGATTGTATCTTTGTGGATCTAGAGAAGACATCTAATAGGGTGCCAAGAGAGGAACTGTGGTACTGCATGAGGAAGTCAGGAGTGGCAGAGAAGTATGTGAGAGTAGGTTGTGCCAAAAAGTAATCGTCTGCCAAAAAATGACTGGCTGTATTTAAACTGTTGTAAATGATTTTTTTTTTAGCCTATAATCTGTGAAACATATGTCAAACATATCTCTCATGAATGAGAATGAGTGAACTGCTTCACTTTCAGATGGTGGGAAGTTGTTCCTTAAGTAAAATCAGGTGATTTTACATCTTTTACAAACTGAGGCATGTGGCCATCCTTCTAATTGGTTGCATCTCAACCAGCTATACAATTAAAATTCGGCTTTCGTGCATCTACATGCATAATCGCTTCATACATTTAGTGTAGTCACTTTGTTGTTTGTGCACTTCCAAAGCTAAAACTGTCATGTGTCCAGCAGAGTGCAGCAGAGAGCAAAGCATAAAAAATAAATGAACAGGTGGTGTCTGACTGTGGATGGATTATCGCCACGTTTGCACGCTGATCCAGTGGAGAAACGATAGCAGAACGTTTAAACGGAGCGATGCTCAGGCAGTTGTCATGATTCTACACTTCAGCCTGCTGAGATGAAGACATGTTGTAGTCTGGTGGTAACAACCTTTCATATAGCAACATGCACTGCACCTGTTTTTAGGTTCATGGCAATACTGATAATTTGGGTAAAGCTTTTTATTTAAAAAAACAACAGCATAGAAAGCATTTTTATTAAAGACCTTTCAGTTTGGTTATGTAAGAACTGAAGTGCTTGTAAGTTAACTAGTGAGTGTGACATTCTACCGAATAACCGTAGGTGTGTGTCTGTATACCTCTCCTCACATACAGAGTGGAGCAGGCAGCAGTCAGTATAGGGTAATCTCTGCAGAGAACTACTTTTAATTAAAAAAAAAAAGAAAAGAAACGTGCTGAGCTGAGCCACCTTGAAGCAGATGAAAACATGTTAAGATAGACAAAGAAAAGATGGACCAATGTTTTTAAATTATTACTGAGGTGAGTTCAGTTTAGTGCCCTTTATTTGAATTTACAAAAGTTACAGAATAAGAAAATAATCACTACAAATCAGGCTCTGACCATTTGTACTTGCTTTTTTAAAGTGTAAATAGGTAAATCACACATGGTTGTGTCATGTGGCAGGCAAGGCAGAGGACCCCACTGCAGGACTCGAAGGGCTAAATTTAAATTTAAGCTTTATTAGCAAGTGTAAAACGAAAAGCAGGGCTGGTCGGGGGCCAGCGGCACAAACTCACTACAACTTGACTAGAACTGAGCATGAGCATGAGCATGAGCATGAGCATGAGCATGAGCACATACAGCAGGGAAACTAATGACGAGGACACGACAACGAACAGAGGAAAACTATTTTTTGTTTTCTTCAGCACCACTTTGCTCAGTCAGGGTGTAGAACCCCACCTCCAGCACAGCAGAGGCACTAGAGCCTGAAACAAGATCGACTGCTTTTAGCCGCCACTAAAATTAGGTGAGCAGATGCTACAAAGATGCATAGGACTGGGTGATGTTACTAGACTGATGGGAATCTACAATGTCACAAGTCCTGTTCAGCCCAAACGTCTGTCCAACTTAAGAAAAGCAAAATGATTTATGTTACAGTTTATGGTTTAAAATATGTCATGTCTCAACCTTTGACACGACACGTTCTCATTGTTTCTCATTGATTTTCTGGGTCATATGTCTCCTGGACATTCTGTGGAGAAGAAAGTCGCTGATAAGTTGATTTGGGCTGCAGTTATTACCATGACTACAGTGGCCCTGAGAGGACAAACACACTGCAACTTAAGAAAAAACAGCAAATAGAAAAACACAGCAAAAGCACACAAAACACAACAGATGTTGAAGAAAACAGTAAAACACACAGTGGAAGTGTTTCTGGGGAGACAATAATATGACAAACAGCTGCTGAGACACACTTAGAAGATTCACTGGTGTTGCATTTTTTCGCATTACAGTACACACAATACTGAAATGTTTTGTGTAACTGATAATACATAGCAGGGATAGGGGCAGGGATGGGGCAGGGATGGGGCAGGGATGGGGCAGGGATAGGGGCAGGGATGGGGCAGGGATGGGGCTGGGATAGCGGGGGCATATCAAAAGATTTTGGTGCTGTATTGTAGTTCTATGGGCTCCTCTCTTTGGGCTCCTCTCTAGGGAGCCGCTGTGCTTCATGCTGTCGCTTCACCTCAGCAGACAGAAAGGCTTAGCATCTGCTCCTAGATTGGGGGGGGGGGGGGTTGAAGATACAAGTGAAGCGAGGAGGGGGGTTGCAATGGTGGCCTTTTATAAAGTGATGGGGGAAGGAGCATCTGTATGAATGTGTGACAAGGTCTAATTGTAAAGACTGCTGATGTAAGGAGCGAGTGCTGAACAGATATGGCAATTACAGCCATGTTGCTCTATCTGTGGAGGCTTATTTCTCATGATACTTTGCATGCTTTTCTTTTGTGCTGACTCAGCTGGCATGTTTGTCCTTTTACTAAAATACATTTTAATGTGACCCAGCTTCTGAAGGAAAGCACTAAGGTGACTGTTGCTGTGAATTGGTACTACATAAATAAATCTGAATTGAATTAAAATGAAGGGAAATGAATGGTGGACTTATTGATCGATCATCAGAAAATACAGCAACGGTAAAAGCTTAAACCTGTGCTATGTGTGTCCGTGTAAACCGGATCTGTTCTACAAATACTATCACCACATACCCAAAATATCGTTTATTTGAAAGCATTGCTCATTTACCGACAATTTAGTTCCTTGCACTTCTCTTTATAAACAGAAATATTTGAAAGCAAATACATATTTACCAAAAGGAAAATGCAAATGCACCATAAAACAGTTTTCTTAGTTTAATACACTGATGCAACTCTTACACTGAGCCTCTGCATCTGTAGACTTGCTCGATCTTGTACGCCCAATGCTGGTTGATAAAACTGCTTGTTGTCGTTATTGCTCTGATTGCTTTGATTCATTTAGAACTGCAAACACAGACCTGGGTCAGAGGTCTCTGTGAAACTGTCTGGGTGCTTAGCTACTTGTTTTCACCTGCATACAAACATGATGTAGTGCAGCAATAATTCTGGTTTTCCCTCTGACCTGATGGGAAAAAAGAAAAAAGAAAAAGAGAATCAGCATATTTGCATTATTCCTTGATGGATGTAAATAGTCCTGAGTGTAATTCTCATCCTCTGGCTCTAGTGGCGTTCCTGTCGCATGCCTTAAAATTCTGAGTAATGTAAGTAATCACGGAATCTTGTTTCATATGCGATTGTGTGAATGTACGCCTATTGCAGCTTGTTATATAACAGATAGTGTCCAAATACATGTGGGATTGCAACTGAGATCCTACCAGCACGCCACACCAGCTGTCAAATGTAAAACTGCTTTGAAATTTCATCAGATAGACAAAACTGGGCCTTGGTTAACAACCTTGTCAATAATTTCAGGTAACTCTAGCTACACACTCTCTCTCTCTCTCTTTAACTGTTACTGTTTCCAGTCGTTCAGTGATAATGGATGCACTGGTTTGATGGTACGGGGATCCTTGGTTACTGATGGTGGAGCGCTGCCAGGCGCAGCAGCTTTCAGAGCTGTGATTGGAGCAGGCTGCTCTCTGGTGCTCACATTGGCTTCTTCTAGTATACACTTGTCTCATTACATACAAAACTCCACCCACCCTTTCAAAGAAGGGGGAGCCAAAGGCTGCAGTATGGACTGTGTTTTCCCTATTTGTTGTCTTACAGGCTGGGTTTTTTCAGTTTAGGCTGGCTACATTGTTTCTAAGCAGTAGTAGTGCTGTTGTCATTTGCTTTGATACCCAGGAAATATATCAGTGCTTAGAATTGACTAACGATGTTAAAGCTTTTGAATACTGTTGGATGAGGAAGTAAGAAATAGCTTACTCTTTATTAGATGTATTCTTTTTTTTTCATAAATCATGGTATGAAGACTGACGGTTATCTGTTTTCTGTACTGTAATACTCAGTGTCACTGATATTAAAAATACAAAGCTTAATGCAGCAGCCTGGGTGCAAGTCTGACCCAGAGCCCCTTGTGGCATGAAGTTTGAATTATGAAGGGGAAAAAAATTATTTAGTAAACGATAATTTTTCAGCTATCTTTATTTATTTAACTCATTCAAAGCCATATGAGTCAATCCTGGAAGTTATTACAAATAAATAAAATTTGAAAAATTAAGTGGTTCACTTGGTGGTTTTATGGCTTCGTCCATCTACTTAGAAAAATAGGGATTTTCTCACGTCTGCAGAGCAGAAGCATGTACTGCATATCGCGCCTTTTCTGCCTGTCTGTCAGACAACACTGAGGGCAAAGGTGCACGTCTCCATTCTGGTACCTAAACACATTGTTAAAAGCCGCTTGATAACGCTGATGAATTACCACTTTCTCTAACTGATGCCTCTAAGGAATACTGCGCGCTGACACTCTGCTTTCAAACGGGATATTCTCTTTTGCTGGATGATCTGAAGTGAGTGGGTGAGTGATTCTCTGCATCACACGAGCTGCTCACAGAGATTTTGTTGACATTTTTCACATTCAGCGCCATTTGCAGACAGGTACACCTACCGCCCCTTTTATTGTCCCCACTCTCAGAGCTTGCTTTTTAATGTGGGAAAAATCGCCTCAGGAAGAAATAAAAAAAGAAGAAGAAAGCGTTAGTGTTAGTGCTAGCGTTAGTAGAGGGTTTAAATGAATTTTGCTTTTTAGAGCGTCATGTGTGATAATAAAGCGATGATGTAACAGCGCGAAGGGAAGCAGATGTACTTATTTATCTGCAGCCACCGCGGTGCTGACATTTTTGTTACACAACCAACATACTGAGACTAAGAAATGCTTCTGTTTTTGTGAATGATGTGATATATTAGTCACCATGAACAGCGCCGCGCTCTCAGAATACCTAGGCCTATAGCGCTACAGTCGGTGCCTATGGCAGAGCACATCATCATCATCATGAGGACTTGTGACTGTGTGAAAGCGCTGCGAGAATTGGACGCTTTAATTGTTGTCCGATTAAAAGAAGAAAAGTTGGCTCCATTCAAGTCCATACACGTCACTAAAGGCGAAGAAAAATAATAGAGATTTTAATTTTCTTTGTAGTTTTGTGGCACTGCTGTTGGCTACATGCTGTAAGCTCTGCAAAATTCATTGTTATAGCACATGAGACATCTGACTGCTTCTCCGTATTTATTAATCAGTTCAAATACAAAATATTCAGAGTATTTTCACTATGCAAAATAATAATAAACGTATTATTATTATATTATTATTAGCATTTTTAATTTGAGTCACCGCATTTTATTTATGTGCAGTATTGATGCTGTATATAGGTCTTAAAAACAATTCAGTATCAAAAAATAAACTTACTGTTCAGTGTCGGACATGCACTCAACTTCACATGGCAGCAACTCAATACATTTAGGCATGTAGACATGGTCAAAACGACCTGTTGAAGTTCAAACTGAGCATCAGAATGGGGAGTAAAGGTTATTTAAGTGACTCTGAATGTGGCGTGATTGTTGGTGCCAGACAGGCTGAGTATTTCAGAAACTACTGATCTCGAGGGTTTACAGAGAATGGTCCGAAAATGAGAAAATACCCAGTGAGCAGCAGTTCTCTGGGCCAGCATGCCTTGTTGATGCCAGAGGTCAGAGGAGAATGGACTGCTTTGAACTGATAGGAAGGCAACACTAACTCAAACAACTACTCATTACAAACAAGGTACGCAGAAGCACATCTCTGGAAGCACAAAGCATCAAACCTTGAAGCAGATGGGTTACAGCAGCAGAAGACCACATTGAGTGCTAATCCTGTCAACTAAGAATGGGGAACTGAGGCTCCAATTTGCACGGTTCACCAAAATGAGACAATAGAAGACTAGAGAAGCGTTGCCTTGTTTGACAAGTCTCAATTTGTACTGTGACATTCAGATGGTAGGATCAGCATGAAAGCAGTGATCCATCCTGCCTTGTATCAATGTTCAGGCTAGTGCTGGGGTAATGGTGTGGGGGATATTTTCTTGGGCTCCTTGGTACCATTGTTTAAACACCACAGTCCTTTGATAGGTAACTCTGTCTTGGATCTAGTTCCATGTCAGTAAAAATGTCTGATGTTCAGGATGTTAACAAAGAAAACTTATGAAAGGCCAGCCATTCGTCTGCTGGTGTTTTTCTGTGTTCTGTGACCCGTCAAACTCTACGAGCAACAGTCTCTTTGTTTCCAGGTACGGTTCATGTAATCAGCAGTACAGCAATTTAACACTAGCTGCAATAGCATTTTATGCAGCGTCTCTAGTGTGTTGTAATAGTGATTCTCTAATCCACCGATGACGGTGGCCTGCATTAAAACAGGTAAGTGGTGTTGGAGATATGGAAGAGATCACCAAGTGGTACAGTGTCACCTCGAGGCTAAATGTCACCAGTACAACCAGATACACCTGAAAGAATTTCATGATGTTAATTCACCATAGCCCATTAGCCCAGAGAGACCAGCCTTAGAAGCCTTTCAGATGGTGACATATTAGCTAGATCCTGCTTGGAGAGGTAGTTGTGTGCTCCTGAAGATGGTTAAGGTGTACCTCTACAATGGAGATCGAGTGAAGATTTGGCCCTCAGAACTGTCCATTAAGATATCAGAAGTGTGTCCAGGAGGGCAGTTGCTTTCTCAGTACTCTCCTCCATTCACCCAGAAAAATGGTTCTGGATCCACAGAGCATTTATTGCAGTAGAGCTCAGCCTCTCTAAACATTAATATGCTGTTGATGCTTTGCAGAAGACTGATTTTCTCTTGAGAGATCTGCTTCTCAATTTGTCCGGTCAAGTCCCACTCATGGATCAAGACTACCCCCATCTCCTTACGCCATTCAAGGCTGTACATTTGGGTCCAGAAGGGGGTCAGCTGCCCTCAAAACGTGATTTGGTTGGACACTTCAAGGTCTTGCTAAAGTTCTCCTGCACCACTCCTCCACCCATCAGTGCTTGCATACAAACACTCTGACTCCCTCTGCCAAACTCCTTAGCCATGTGACTAAACTCTGGGAACTGTCCTTCCATACCCAAACGTTCATCACATGCTCAAAGCAAGATACAGCTGCGGTCAGAATGCTGGAAGAGAAGCCTATGAGGGTGGAGGTGGATGGTGTTACAGATGTGCTACCTTTTTACTATGGAAGGTGGAACCCATCCCTCTCCATTCAACTAAGAAAACAGTGTTGGGCCATCTATGTGGGACTGAAAAACTTCGCTCAAAGAATCTGACTAAAGCAGATGCCCACAGCCATGATATTAAAAGCTGTTGGAAGCAGGGTACGTCAGCAAGCTCACCTCAGCTGAGGAAGAGGCCTGTGTTAGCTCATGGTACATACCTCATCACATGGTTCATCATAATGGCAAGGATCGCTTAGTTTTTAGTTGGTATCCGCATACCAAGGTACAGTACTAGCCTGAATGAACACCTCCTCCCAGGACTCACAATAGTGTCCACGCTACTGTTGAGTATTTCATCGATAGAACCACTTTGACCTCTGACCTTTTGACCCATTCCATTTTAAAACATTATGTTTTAAAAAGTTAGTTAGTTGGCAAATTATAGTTAATCAGTGTGGTTGCTCACTTATGTTTATACCTCAGTTACACCAAAGAAAGTAGTTAGCACTGTAGTGTTCAAAGTCACCTCAAGTGTGAACTCACAGCAGACATTATTAAACACTGGATGATGACGTTCTATTATAGTTATCAATTAGAATTCTCATAGAATGACTCACATATTCTCAATTTTGATGTATCACTCTCTATCTCATCCATTACCACAGAAGCCCAGCAACATGTCCACAATCCACAGCAGCTTCTCTTCTCAGGCAGCTTTGAATTACATCAGTGGGATACCAAGTATCCAGACATTACCACATGCCATCAGGATTTATATCAGAGAGTAGTGAACTTTGGCTATCATTAGATGTGGTAGAACCACCAGTGTGGACTCTAGGGCCACAGTGGTACTACAAGTTTGACATTATCAGTTATCAGGTCCACCACACAGAGCGTTCTGAGCCTACTGTGTTCAGCATCTGTTGGGTTCTAGCCAGACGGTACGACCCTCTTTGTCATGTGCCGTCTTAGCCAAGACCAGAACAGTGGACTCGGATGCAGAAAGATCAGGACAGCTGTTCAGAAAGTCTACAGTTTAAGTACAGGTCCACATTTAGCGAATGAAGGTCTGTAGGTACAGAGAATTAACTTCAACAATCAGTGATGAGATTCTGGTCACCCTCTGTACCAATCAGGAGACTCCTGACTGGCTAACTCTGAGACCTTGTGATCCAAACTGCTCCAGGAGACTTTCCAAGGTTCAGGATTATTCAGTTATAGTTTGGATTTTTTTCCCCCCTTGTTTTCACTACCTTCTGGTGTGTCGCTCCAACTTATTGGCCACGGCTTTTAGCCTTTGTTTGGCAGTTTCCAGGACCTGTCTCTCATGATGCATTTCTGCAGTTAACAGACTAACATCCTTCTGGGCTTCCCTGATTTTGCCTTCCAGCCTTCTTCTCCACAGGGTTCTTCCTCTATATGCATTCTTCATCTTATACCCAAATGCTTCTAGGATTACTCTGGCAGTGGCATATATGAGTTCACTGGTTTCAGTGATTACATGTAGTGGGTATGGTGAGTAGAGCAGTGTTCACATCTGTTAGCAGCTCCTCTGATGGGAGTTTGTCACTGAGCCGAGGGTGTCGTGCTCAGCGGTCGGGTGACTACATTCAGTCTGGCACAGTCTTCATCCTCAGCTCAGTGCATGCATCCATCATTGGAGGTGGTCAAAAGTTTGGACACACTCCAAACCTTTGACTGGTACTGTATGTCCTTCCTGCTCAGTATTGTTCCCATTGTGCTGTAGCCTCTGGATCTCCGATAACTTTGTGTAGTGAGCTGGTCTCTATCATGGTGTATGTGATTATTTTAAAAATTTCCAACATTGCAATAGTTTGCAATTCTCATTTGCTTTTTCTTTGATTTAATATTGGTAAACTTAAATGCTCACTAAGTGAGAGCTGCGTGTTATTTTGATGTTGATTGCTTCCATCACTGTCACAGTGTCCTTATTCTCGAGGCCTAGCAGTGTAACCCCATACTGCCCTCTTATTTCACAGATGCTATGTTAGGGTTCACATGATTGTGTGTTTTAGGACTTGTTTCTCCTTCGCCTGACAAATCCTTGCCACAGATTCATCTGGGTCAGGCTGATTTCCTTTTTTTCCCCCCGCTTTCTCTCCATCTCTCTTCCCAGTGGTTCTATGTGGATCAAGAGTGTGTGAGGGAGGGTCATCCAGTAGTTAGCGACAGACATCAGCTTCCTCTGTGCTCCACATCTGCACACAGCAGCCTTTAATCCCACACAGGGCCAGATTAATTTTAAAGCCGCTTTTAGAACTTAAGCTCATTTTCAGCACTCTGACACAGGCTACCATGCAGTCAGAAATACAGATATGCTTAAGTATGTTTTAGTTTTCAACGAAGAATTTCAGATTTAGACCGTGAACTAGGCCTCACTCTGAGCCTAAATATTAGGACTTCCTTGAAACTGGTTGGCCTATATCATGTAGTGTTGTTGCTTAATTTGAGCAATAAGCGTTACCTTGGCATCTTAAGTTATACAGGCACTGTGGCAATTACATATGTGGCAACATTTGACAAAATTTGCTGATTTGTGGAAACAGCACATTACAAAGTTGCTATTTTCAGACAGAAACAGTACACCGCATAGTGTACTGTGCAGTACAACAACTGGGGGCTTTGATGAAAGCATTACCAGCAGACCAACATACATTAAAAGTAATAGAAAATATATAAAGCTATATTTAATAAGAAGATGTCAATTAAATCTGCAGATTTGTCCTTTATGACACAAGAAAACTGTCAACCGTGGAAATGTCAAAAACGGTGTTTTGTTCTCATTATGCTCCTCAGTGTACCTGGAGCTGTGGAACTCGGCCCAGTCAGCACTTGTGCAGCTCGGCCTGTGTCCACTCAGCAGTGTGGGCTGCCAGCAGCTTCGGGAACTTCATGTGCAAGTCGTGATGGCTTTCCACCTTTAATCTGCGAGCATACCTTTAAATAGTATGAGGGGCCATACACATATCAAAAATTGGAGGCTGCATAGCAACTGGAAATTATATGCATTTTTAAATATATTTATTTGAAGTCGTTACAGGTGCAAGTGTTGTTATATATTTTTAGGCCTGTCGCGATAAACAATAAATCAATTAATCGTACGATAACTTAAAATGAGGTAGACAATTTTTATTTATC
>JAVDPK010001846.1:149966-165501 GCA_034780415.1 Cichlasoma orientale
CAATATTATCGTTAATCGCAATAATTTCTGAGACAATTAATCGATTAGCAAAATTTGTTATCGTGACAGGCCTATATATTTTCAACATCATGCCGGTATTGTCTGTTTTCAATTATATGTCAGAATCAGTGCAATCTTTGTGAGACTATACATTTCTGAATGATTTTAAATCCCACTGCTATTTAATTTGGGTAATTGTATCAGTCAGCTGTTAAATAATATCAAAGAGTTTGACTAATTACTGAAAATAATCGTAAAGGTACAACTATTACCTTTTATCATTTCCAGAATTCCTTTTCTGTAGTGAATATGGTAACTGGTCAGAGTGTCAAGTTATTGAATAATTTGGCTTATGACTAAATGCCAGCATACACAGTACAGAGATGGTAACACATGAAACGTTTTCTATTGGCTCTCTATTGGTGGATGTAAATATCGTTTCTCCAGTTGTCTACTGGGTCCTGGTCAGTGACTTTTGACCTCCTTCCACTAGATGCTGTGCGCTTGTGTGTGTGTGTGTGTGTGTGTTTTAATGTTCATTCAGTCTTTCCCAGTAACCCTATTAGTTTTATTGATCCCCCACAATCTCTCCAGTTCTCTTTCAGGGGAGATTCTATACTGTTTAAGGATAGATGTAAAGATGATGCAAAGACTTGCGTTACTTAAGTTACTTAAAGTGCCCATCCCTCTTTGATGCCTGAGGTGTCCAGTGACTTGGACGTGTTGGTCCTGGTATTAAGGAAAAGATTCCCATCATCCACTTTGTCCACCTAACAGCGCTGTGTGTAAAAAACTCTATCTGTCCTCATCTTAACTGGCATTTTATTTAGTAGAGACTAATATTCCAGTTAATGTGTACGTCCATTACATTAAATAAAACAATGTAACAGTGCAGTGGCCATGATCTCATCCATAGACTATGATAAAAGATATTGTGACACTGTCACTGTGCTGTTATGATATTTGAGGACTTTCATTGGTATTTTAGCAAATTTGTTTTTCAAAACCAGACATGATGAGTGAGTGGTAGGTGCGACTGAGAACCCAGCACCATCTAATGGGAGGGACTTGTCAATCACAAAATATCTACAGCTTAAAGCATACCTTGCTTTATCATCTGTTTTACTCAACATGACCAAATTTTACCCTATGAAAACGATGCTGTATGAAATAATCGACTGAGACTATAAACTCTTTTATTGACGTAATAACTCAAGTGAGCAGTAAGGTCATTTCCTCATAGACTTCTGATAAATCTAAGTTGTTTTAACAACCACAGCAGTAACCTCCTGCTGCCCATAAGGGAGACTGTAAGTTAAAGTCACTTCCACATCCTGTACTTTTCAAACTTGGAGGCTTTTTGATATACTCCTCGTGGCTGGTGCTAAAAAAAATTTAAGAGGGGATGGAAACCTTCAGTAATGTGGAAACACAAGACTGAATACACCTGTACAAAAATCTAGAAAGCATTAACTATCAAAAAGTTTTTTGGCGCTTGGGTTCCAGTTGAAGTGGCCCCTCTGCTGTGGCATTCAGCAACCTGTTCAGCGGGGCAACATTCGGGGGCCAGAGTTAATGGAGGGTGCGGGCAAGAGATGTAGTGTCTAGAATTGACTAATCACATGAGGAGAACACTGCTACAGTACCAATGAAATGAGAAATGTGTGTGAAAATCTGAAAGAGTCAGCTAGAGAGCAGCTTAAGGTTGGAGGATCCACATGCACACCTTATTTGGTTAAAATGAGCGTGTGTGTGTTAAAAATTAACCAAATGCAAGTCATTTAAAAACAATTCAATTTTCTATCACATAATTATTTTGCGGTTTACCTCATTCAGCATGATTAAGTAGCTGTTCATCTCTTGATAATGGATAGGGTGCCCCGTCCATCAGCCATCACAGGCCAGCATTCACATGAAGAAGTGATCACCTGTCTTTGCTTGAAGGCTGTAAAGCTGTTCATCGCTGCACAGATTTTTTTTTTTTTAACATTACGTCTCTTTTTGTTTAATCTTCTCTTCCTCTGTGATATGGTTGTTGTTGCTGTAGCAACAACATTTCTGACTGTTGTGCTTCATCTATGTTCGTGCAGCCACCCACCTTCACTGGTGTAATGAAATCCCTCTGTACATCACATTAGAATGTAAATATGAGCAGATAATACTCACAGGGCCACAATAATCACAATCCGAGCCCTGCTGCTTCTTTGGAGGGATGATGTGATTATGACAGGCACACAAGAAAACAGATGTTCAGTCAGAAGGGTGAGAGTCACTGAAAGTTTCATGTTGCCACTAGCATCAAGTGAAAGCGAGGCAGTAGTTTTCATCCCCGTGGTAATAGAGACATGAGTGTGAAGTGTGAAAAAAGTGTAGACATATGACTTTAGAAATGTCCGTCCAAATGTTTGTTTTTAATGTATTCTTTCTACAATGGGGATTATTTTTACATGGTTTCCAAGTGATGGAAAATTGTTCTGTGATTCAAATCTTGCTGTACTCGGTCTCAAAGCCAAAACACAACCTAATTATGTTGTTAATTGTATTGCAATATGAGCTGTTAATCATTCAGGGGTTTTGTAACACTTAGTTATCCAATTCCCGACTAATAAAGTATAATCTCGTTCTTCTGAACCCACAGTTAGATTTCTAATTTTTGAAAATAAGAACAACCCCAGGTTTGTTTTTAGCACTGTAGCCAGTCTGACAGAGTCAGAGCTCTGTTGAGCCGAGTATTCCTTTAACTTTAACTAGTAATGACTTCGTTCATTACTTCACAAATACAATTTTAACCATTAGAGGAAAAAAAATATTCAGAGCCATTCTACTGTACAGACTTAACAACTTTAATAACTGCTGATATTTATTTAGACTCTCTCACCGATTGATATTTCTGAGTTAACTTCAGTAGTTACTTCCTCCTTACTTCATCAGCGTGTTTTTTAGACCACATTCCTACAAGACTGCTCAAAGAAGCCCTATTATTAATGCTTCAATCTTAAATATAATCAATCTATTAATGGGCTACATACCACAAGCCTTTCAGGTGGCAGTAATTAAACCTTTACTTAAAAAGCCATCACTTGATCCAGCTGTCTTAGTTAATTACAGGCCAATCTCCAACCTTCCTTTTATCTCTCAAATTCTTGAAAGAGTAGCTGTAAAACAGCTAACTGATCATCTGCAGAGGAATGGTTACAGAAATAGCACCAATGAAGGTTATCAGTGATCTTCCGATGGCATCTGACAGTGGACTCATCTCTGTGCTTGTCCTGGTAGATCTCAGTGCAGCGTTTGATATCACTGACCACAATATTTTACTACAGAGATTAGAACACACTGTTTATATTAAAGGAATTGCACTGCAATGATGTGAATCATCTCTATCTGATAGATTCCAATTTGTGCAAGTATTTCCCATACAAAGTTATTCACAGAGTTCTGTCCTGGGACCAATACTATTTGAGCACTCAAAGCACTTTATACAACATACCTCAATCACCTATTCACACAAGCACTTTTTTCTATGTCTAAGTGCTTTCTACCTAACATTCACACATGCCAAAGTATCCTTGAGCAAGATACTGAACCCCAAGTTGCTCTCCGATGCAACCGTCGGAGTAGAAGGAAGTGCTTGTATGAATGGGTAAGTGCAAAACGTGTTGTGTAAAGTGCTTTGAGTGCTCAGCTAGAGTAGAAAAGCGCTATATAAGAACTAGTCCACTTACCATTTATCATTTTTCATTGCTATGCAGATGATATCCAGCTAATTTTATCCATAAATCCAGATGATACAAATCAACTAGTTAAACTACAGGCATGTCTTGAAGACATAAAGGCCTGGGTGACCTCTAATTTCCTACTTATAAATTCATACTTGGCTGTAAAATTCTTAGAAACATGGTGTCTAACCAAATACTCTGAATGCATTGCCTTGGCCTCCATTAACACTGTGAGGAATCTTCCCTACTATAGAAGTGATGCTCCATGTCTCAATCACCCAGCCTTGATAGCTGGGGATCGGTCCCCTATGGTGTTTCCTGCTGTTGTTAGGCCTACAGGATGGCAGGCCCATGTCTCGTCTTCGGGCTGCACCCAGCCACCAGGCACTTTCCCTCAACCACCCTCTTAAGACATGCCTCCAGGGTTGGGCCACGGTAACCCTATCCTGGTCAGAATAAACTGTTCCCTTGATCTTCCTCTCATAAGGGTCTGAATTGCTTTTTGTCTGGCCCCTCGCCCACGACCAATTTGCCTAGGGAGACCCTACATGGGGGCAAAAGCCCCCAGACAACATAGCCCCAGGAATCCCTGGGACACACAAAGGAAAAAATGCTATTATGATGGAATGATGCATGAAGGTAAAAGTATTTTGGGAGTTTGGGCTCCAAAATACTTATAGGCAAATTGACCTGTTGTGCTTTTATTTTTTTTCTCTCTTGTGAATTCTAAAACTTGTCACTAATCACTGGAATAACATGACACAGTACTTCACTAAGTATTTCACTGTTTTTATTTATTACATCTTGATATCATATCCGCAAGATGTTTTTTCATTTTTTTAAATTTAATTTTGTAATCTACCTCAACAGCTGCTGACATGACAACAGACGAGGCAGAAAGTCACCAGAAAAAGCCAAGGCAGCAGGAGGAAGCTGGCCAGGACGCCAGACCTCCCACCCCAGAGGACGAGCAGCTCCGACCTCGAAACCGGAACTCTGCCGGCCGCGGCCTCACGCGCCTCTTTTCCTCCTTCCTTAAAAGGCGTTCACAGTGTGAGGGCGAGGGCGGAGAGAAGGGGAACAAGGAGGATGAAGCTAAAGCACCCATCGCTGACCCTGAACCTGAACTGAAGACAGAGGGAGAAGTCGCCCTTGACCAGCACTCAGTAAGCAGTGCAGAGGCTCAGGTCAGCCTTCATTGGTGACTGTGTGTGGATCTGTTTAGGTTTTAGATTATGCAAGGCAGAGAAATATGTCGAGGTTTATGCTGCAAATTATTTATTAACAGGATGCTTTAAAATATGTATTACTTGGCAGTGTAAGCTTAATAAAGTAATGTCCTGCCAGTATAGACAAATGCAGTGTATCTTTGTTCTCATAGCTCTGACAGCGCGTGTATAGAACCTCTTTCAGTTCTATAGAGAAAGTTGTTTCTCTGTGTTTTAGTTAAAGTAATTGTTCTTTGTTATGACCTTCAAGCCCAATATGAACAACTCAGTTACACTTGTGAGGGCACAGCAGTGCAGCTAGAGCAGTATAAATCCACACAACGTTGCTGCCAGGTGTTCAGGTCACTACTATAGATCACAGTACACTTCAGTGTGTATTTTTTTAATGGCAATTTAAACTATTTAAAATGAAATTCACACCATGATCAAAGTGATCTCAATACTTACTGAGATGACTGTATGTTGTGCCACTATGTCACAACTACAAATTGTTAAATTATTACATTTCTGCTTTATCATCAAAGTGTCTTTGTCAGGCTACCCAGGTGGAGAAGAAAGAAGCTGAGGTGGACAAAGTTGAAAAGGAAAAGGAGACGCACATGGACAAGGAAGAGGAGGTTGCCTTGGAGAAGGAAGAGGAGAAGGACAAAGAGAAAGAGAAAGAGAAAGAGGAGAAGGAGAAGGAGTCTGGCCCTGAAGGAGACATTAAGGGAGAAAAAGAAGAAAAGACGGCAGAGGAAGAGGCCAAAGCCCCCAGAGTTCCACGCCGACCCAAGACCATGCAGATCAAAGTCACACTGCTGGATGACACTCTGTATGAGTGTGAGTTGGATGTGAGTGTTTTTTTTTCTCATTTAAACTACATATATCATAACTCATATATCACACTCACACAAAGAAAATTACATTTAAATTCAGTTTCATTTATATAGCACCAAATTAGAACAACAGTCGTCTCGAGACGCTTTTTATTGCAAGACCCTACAATAAGTAAGAGAAAACCCTCAAAAATCAGACAACCCCCTATAAGCAAACACTGTGCCGCGACCTGCTGTGAGAGAGGGGAAGGAGAAAGGACAAAAGACACACTGTGGAAGTAAGCCACAGTTTAATGATTAAATGCAGAGTGGTGTATAAACACATAGAGAGTGAAAAGAGGTGAGTGAAGAAGAAACACTCAGTGCACCATGGGAAACCCCAGGAGCATAACTTAGGGAGGGTTCAGGCTGGGACTGTGCACTTAATCGAATTTCAATTTTGATTTTAGCTCCAAGCAATCAAAAAAACAGTGTATTTAACAGAAAATGATTATCATTAAAATTCTTTTGTCACATTATGCGAGCAAGTAGGCCTGATTTATGCTTCAGCATTGAACCTTTGCTTGTGCAAGGTGCATTTGGTAATTACAGAGCGGGAAATCTACAGGAAACCCCTCTGAACTCTACGCCGTAACCTAACGCGCACCTCTCGATGTAAGTAGACATCGAGTCTCAGAGCATCTTAGAGAGACAGTTACTCAGAATTAAAGATGGGCAATCTGTATCACCAAAACTGTAAATTTTGTGCAGTTTCAAATGTTCTGCAATGTAAAATTATGAAGACGATGAATCTCTACAGTACATAATCATCAAAAGAGTTCAAGAATCTGGAGAAATCTCTGTGCATAAGAGAAAAAGCAGAAAAACCATTATTTAATGCCCATGATCTTTGAGCCGCCATCCGTTGCATTAAAAACGGGCATAATTCTGTCATGGAAATCACTGCTTGGGCTCAGTAACTCTTTCAGAAGTTTTAAGGCTCAATCATTCAGAGAGGAAGCCATAGGCGAGCATGATCCAGAAAGGCCACCATCTTCTCTGGCCTCAGTCCAATTTCAAATGGACTGAGGCAATGTGGAAAACTGTTCCATAATCAGAAAATTTGAAATTCTGTTTGTTTTGTTTTTTAATAAATTTTGTTTTCAGGAGAGGAATGGGACCCTCCGGCTCGTTATGAGCGCTCAACTCAAAAGCCTGCATCTTTGATGGCGTGGGGGTTCATTAGTTCCCATGGAATTGGCAGCTTGCCTATCTGGAAGGCACAATCAATGCTGAAAGGTTTCACAGCAGTACGTGCTCTCATCCAGACACGATCTTGCATATTTCAGCAAGACGATGCTAAACTGTACACTAAATCTATCACAACAGCGTGGCTTTGTAGTAGAGTCCAGCTGCTTTCCATTTTACAGAGTGTTGCACCTGGCTTTCTTTGTGTGTACACACACATTTTTTTTTTTTTTTGCCCTGCCTCCAAATGGGGCTTAAAGCAGCATATGGTTTTGTCCAAACATCACTGACATGTAAAGCTCTGCACATTTTATGAGTACTAGTGCGATCCAATCCTCCCTCTTTCACCCACAGTGACACTGGAAAGCAGATTCTGTAGATTTAATTGAGGGAAATCTTATTCTAAAAGGAGAACAGAAATATAGATCAAATCCAGAAAATCATAATGGACCTTCAACAGAATACCTCTACTGTCAGCAAGCCAGCAGACAAAGGTGGTTTAGTTGGAAACAAGACTTGCAGTGGCATCAGTCCAATCCAAGAGAAGTCGTGGAGTCTTTGCTTAGTCGCTGCTTGAGTTTGCACCTGCTCTGTGGGAGAACTAACTGCTGTCTCTGAGTTTCTCCACTGCTTAGTTATCACATTATCCTGCATGTGATGTCAGATGTGTTACATTAGCAGGCAAATGTTGAATGTAATGCATTTTTTCCTGTGTGTGTGTGTGTGCGTGCGTGCGTGCGTGCGTGCGTGCGTGCGTGCGTGCATGTGTGTGTGTGTGTGTGTGTGTGTGTGTGTGTGCGTGCGTGTGTGTGTTAGAAACATGCTAAGGGCCAGGAGCTGTTCATGAAGGTGTGTGACCACCTCAACTTGCTGGAAAAAGACTACTATGGCCTGGCCATCTGGGAAACACCAACTATGAAGGTGAGCTAGAGTCTGATGGTCAGTAGCTCCATCCGTGAACTCCAACCTCAATGTTCCATTAGGAAACATAAAAGGCAGCTTATTATATGCAAGCGTTGATGGTCGGATTAACCCATGGCCCTGTTACTGATGACACTAAAACTTAAACTGCATCTGAAATTTTCTTGATCAGACTTGGATGGACCTGAACAAGGACATTCGCCGGCAGGTGCAAGGTGAGCTTAACTCTTCCCACAAGTAAAATTTCTGTTCTCTTCTGTAACAGTGGGCCTCATTCATAAACTGCGTGTACGAATGTTTCATGCACAAATCTGGGTTTCATCAGTATTTTCTTATCTGAATTTGTTCTCTACAAATAAATTAAGAACTGATCAAATGATGACCGCCTGGCTGTCTTAGACAATGTACTCACATATCTTTAGTGTATTTCTAGTAATAATACTGATCATAATGATACTAATAATAATGCAAAAAAACTCATTACAAATTACTTCCATCCTTGCTGGATCATCACTTACAGTCTAATTTCTTTGCACACATGGACATTAGAGAATCCAGATGTTTTTCAATAATTGCTGTGTGTTTCTCATCATGCTTTGATATCAGGTATTCCTTGTTGTTCACCTGTTTTCTTTTTTTTTTTGTTATGGTTTGTTACTACTTTTTTTTCATCAGCTTTGATCTCAAAAGTTTTCTTTTTTACTGGAGTCACAGTCAGGGAAACGATATTTTTTGGCTTCCTCTTGGACACCATTGTGCGCACTCCATTCTTTCTGCTGCTTTTTTGCTTTAGTGGTGCAGGCTTCTCTCTCACAGCATTGTCACTACATCCTCCACTTCACCTCGTGGCAAATGTGTTTCCTTATAAAGAGAAATATGGGTGTGGCCGTATGCAGATTGCAGCTGACGAACATGAGCCTGTTGCTTTAGATTGATTCTGATTTAGTAACATAAACATGTAGCAAGAAAAAACTGTCAGTGCGCACATTACATAAATCCAATGGTAGTTTTGCACCGGCACTTATAATTGTGCACAGGGTAAGAATATTGTTGCATACGTAGTGGTGAATGAGGCCCAGTGCAACTATTTGAGGAATCTTTTCATCACACTCTCCCTTTTTTTTTTCTCAAGGTGCCAACTATAATTTCACTTTCAATGTAAAATTCTATCCACCGGACCCAGCCCAGCTATCAGAAGACATAACCAGGTACTGCACATATTCCAGTATTGTCTCTCTGTCTGTCTCAAATGATGATTGTGTCAGTCCAGTGGTAGGATAGGTGACTCACTGCAAGTGCAATGTGAAGCTCGTACTTCCATGTTTCCTTTTTTTGATATATTTTAACCTTTTTAAAATTGTGATGGTTATATATTATTTCAGTAAGCACCACAAATTCTAAGGGAACAAACCAGCAAGCCTCTGGAAGTCAGAGTGCACAAGAGCAGTTTTTGAATTTGAATTCCACCATCGTTTTCTGGCGTGTTAATCCATCTCACAGTAGTGCTGTCACTTACCATGCATCTTCTTCAGCAGAGTACCATAGGTAATTAAAGTGTTACCTGCATATGCATTGCAGATACTACCTTTGTCTCCAACTGCGAAAGGACATCCTGCAAGGCCGCCTTCCCTGTTCCTTCGTTACTTTAGCTCTGCTGGGCTCCTACGCCTTGCAGTCGGAGCTAGGTGAATACGACCCCGAGGTGCACGGCAGTGACTATGCTAAGGAGATGAAAATGGCCCAAGGTCAAACCAAGGAGCTGGAGGACAAAATGATGGAACTGCACCACACATATAGGTCAGTCAACCAGTGGTGGGAGAAGCTTTCATTTCATTAGCTAGCTGTAGATAATTCATAAGTAAGTAAAGTTTATTTATATATCGCTTACAGAACAACCATATTTTTATGTCAACAGAAGGCCCGATTAAACAGAAAAGTTTAAGAAATCTCTCATTTGCATAATACGGATCTGAATTGAGTTTCGACAACATTTTCTAATAATTTACAAATAAATGGTCATTAAGCCGGTAATGGCTGACATCAAGATTGGACTTTTTAAGTAACGGAATTAGCACAGCATGCTTAAAATAGGAAGGGACACAGCCTTGCCTCAGTGAACTATTAATAAAAGCAATGAAGGACCAATGCTCTCTAACGAGGATGATGAAGGTTTCATCTGATCCATTATACTAGTTAAGTCGTTTAATGTAATCGGAGAGAAAGAAGTAAATGGCTCAGGGCACTGCAGGAGAACCTAAGGACAGTTTGGATTTTAAGTACATCGCCTTATTTACAAAATGATTAAGAAAGAAATTCATATAAAGTTGACGAGTGGGACTGCACTTTCTGAATCCCTGTTTTAATATTCTTCAGCTTCTGCTTGTGGCAGGTGCATTTTTCTTTAGCAGTGATTTCTAAACACACACGTTTCCGTCACGAGGTTGTCACTTCTTCTCCGTCACCACGTCTGAGTATTCTCCTGGGCCGTGTTTAGCCCTGATTAAAAACACCGCAAATCATTTAATTAAATGGAAACAGCGGTGCACTGAATCAGATGTTATCTTGCACTGAATTGGATTACAGCTGATCCATCACTGTCTTCTAATATGGCAAGGCGCACATACACATTACTGCTGGTTGTGTGGCGTACGTGACGGTCGCTCTTCATGTGAGAAGATGTAGCCCAAAGCCCGGCGCGCACCTTCGACTTGAACAGAACACCGTGTTTAATCCAGAGTTTGGTTCTTTTTACACATTAATGACTTTCAGTTAGTGATGACCTAACAGTGTTCACCTGCCTCTTTTCATCAGCCGTCTCAGTAGAGGTTGCCAGATGCACATACTGCACACTTTTTTTTGTCACTATCTGCCTACATTGCAGCTCCCAGTACTGCTTGCTATGTTACCAGGGCCAGTTCTTTCAGTAGAGCAACCCTAAAATCTCATCCATAGGCCAAGTATCAGCAGGTTAATCTCTGATGACAACTTTGCAAAGCTTTGTAGAGGATTCTTTTCTACAACCCTAATTACAAGTTGGGACACCGCGTGAAATGTAAATGAAACAGAATGAAATGATTTGCAAATTTCACAAACCCATTTATTATTCACAATAGAAAATAGAAATTGGCTCGTTTTGAATTTGATAGCAACATGCCTCAAAAAACGTTGGGACAGGATCAGGTTTACCACCGTGCAGCATCCCCTCTTCCTTTAACAACAGTCTGTGAACATCTGTGAACCGAGGAGAGCAGCTGCTGGACTTTTGGGAGAGCAATGTTGGCCCACTCTGGTCTGATAGAGGATTTTAGCTGCTCAACAGTGCTGGGTCTTCCTTGTTCTATTTTTCATTTCATGATGTCCCAAATGTCTTGCTGTCTTGCTGAAATATTCAAGACCTTCCCTGAAAAAAAAGACGTAATCCAGATGGGAGGATATGTTGCTCTAAAGCCTGTATATACCTCTCAGCACTGATGGAGCCTTTCCAGATGTGCAAACTGCCAATTCCGGATCCACTGATGCCCCCCCCCAAAATCAGGCTTTTGAACTGAGTGCTGAAAACAACCCAGATGGTCCCTCCCCACTTTAGTCCAGAGGACGTGGCATCCATGCTTTCCAAAAAAGAAAACAGATTTGTTTTGTCTGACCACAGAACAGTTTTCCACTTTTCCTCAGCCCACTTTGAAGGAGCTTTGAACCAGAGAAGGTGACAGCGTTTCTGGATCATGCTCACACATGACTTCTTTGCATGACGGAGCTTTAACCTGCATTTGTGGATTGCATCGTGAACTGTTCACAGACAGTGATTTCTGGAAGTGTTCCTGACCCATGCAGTGACAGAATCAGGCCTATTTTTAATGCTGTGCCACCTGATGGCCCAAAGACAGTGGGCACGCAATATTGATTTTCAGCCTTGTCCCTGCTCACACAGCCCCCCCAGATGCTCCGATTCTGCTGATGATACTGTAGATGATCAGATATTCAGTCAGATATTCAGCTATAATTTGCAATTTTATGTTGAAGAACATTATTCTGAGTTTGTTCCAAAATTTGCTCCATCCCAACTATGTTGTTGCCATCAAATAAAAAATGAAATAATATTTTTCATGTTAAAATGTCTCAGTTTAAAACATTTCACGCATTCTTTTATATTTTGAATAAAATATGGGTTCATGAGCTTTGAATTTATGAGAAAAAGAAAAATTGTAACTTTATTTTCTATGAACGTTTAATTTGACGATATCAAACTGCATCCATTCTTTGAATTATTGTTATTTATTAATGATACAAATAGATCTACCTGTCGCCCACACCGTAGGCGACAGGTGTTCAATAAACTCTTAATTCTGAGAGATATTTGCAGACGGTAAAGTTCCGATAACGGTTGATTGCGTGATTGCTTAGATGTTCTTGCATCCAGCCAGCGTTCTCAGTCTGTCGGTTTGTTGCATGCCGCATCACAAACCCTTGAATGAGTAGGCGCGTGGGCCACAAAGAAAGACATGCATTAGAGCAGCTCAAACCATTACACATTTAAAATATGTGTGAATCTAAATCAGTGTCATAGAAAATGTCACGGGTTCCTTTGGATGTCGCGGCAGGTCGATGAGCCCGGCACAGGCCGATCTGATGTTCCTAGAGAATGCCAAGAAACTCTCCATGTACGGAGTGGACCTCCACCAGGCCAAGGTGAGCATAGGAGCTACACATCCTCAGCTGCTCTCTATTATTAAATGTTCAGATAACTCATTAGTAAGTTTTGATTCACCTTTGTTTTCCATGCATTTTTTTGCCCGCATACTTCATTTAACGACTATACTCTTAATGTTTGTGTGAATGTCATTTAGCCTGTGCTGCTCCATGTAAAAAAAAAATGGCAATGATTTATGGAGTCTGCATTTTGTGTCTGTCCAGCGTAACAGTGTGAAGATCAGAAATCAGGTCATTCTCTTCATATCAGGGCAGGGATTAAAAATAAATATAGGGAAGCATTTTGAAGATGATACTGCCCCCCTGTGGATGATTGGGAGCAGCACAAGTAGGCTGCACCTTATTTAAAAAATAAATAAATCAACAAGCAAAAAAATCATATCAGCAGTCTTTGATGTTATAAGTTTAGTCTGAACTCGGCTGCCCCAGGAACAGTCTTTGGTTAGTTTTTATTGATAGCTTAACAACCAATGAAAAGAGCCGAACAGGCAAATGCAGCACAAACGCACAGCGGCCAGGTGTGTTGATCCAGGGAGGATCGCCCTTTAGACTACGGCAAGCTGTCTGGCTTGCGGTGGAACAATATTCTCAGACACTTCCTGTCATTTGGTATGTCCTGTTTATGATTTTCTTAATTTTCTTTCATTGTGAATATCAGGATCTGGATGGGGTTGACATCATGCTAGGAGTTTGCTCCAGTGGTCTAATGGTTTACAAAGATAAGCTGAGGATCAACCGTTTCCCCTGGCCCAAAGTCCTCAAGGTGTCATACAAACGAAGCAGCTTCTTCATTAAAATAAGACCGTCGGAGGTAAACTGACACAAAAGCCTTTGGCTCCCCTTTTTTTTTCTCACTCTTCAGTTTGTTAGTCATGTTTTTATAGCAGGTTTGTGTTTGTTTTTACAGGTGGAACATTATGAGAGCGCAATTGGCTTCAAGCTTCCCAATTACAAGGCAGCCAAAAAGCTGTGGAAAGTGTGTGTGGAGCATCACACCTTCTTCAGGTGTGGTATTGTGTTCTCGTTTTGCTGTATCTTTTGAAGGAGCTGTGGCGATTTGGTCAGATCAGAAGATCAGTTTTATTCTTCGTGCGCAGGTTGACCTCTTCTGAGATGGCCACCACCCCTAAGAAGTTCCTAGCGTTAGGCTCGAAGTTTCGGTACAGCGGTCGGACTCAGGCTCAGACCAGACAGGCAAGCTCTTTGATCGACAGACCGGCTCCTCTCTTCCAGCGCTCCTCCAGCAAGAGGAACTCGCGCAGCCTGGATGGAGGTAGGCCTTTAATGAGAGGTTTTTCAGTGTGTCCCACGGCTCCTCGGCCGAACAGATATGCCTCTATTTTAATCCGTCCATTCACAAAACTACAAGAGCAACCTTAGGAGTATTTTTACACTTTAAAATTTGTGTTTTGTTACTTCATGCACCTAAATGAGAACTAATGAGCTCCAGCAAATTCTGTGTAAAAACAGTCTAATATGTGACGTCCATAATACTTCCTCACAGGTCAGTATGATTAGGTCTCATACAAAAAAGCTCTCAGGGAAACTATAAGTTGCCTTCTTTTTGTTTTATTTTAACAGTCACCTCAAAGCACTGACATAGTACAACTCACATAGACTTGTAGTACATCCAGTTTATCAGTAAACATATTTATGTACATTTTTGTGAAACCCTTTCTCAAACTGTTTGCATCTTATTTGAGTATAGGCATAAATGAGAAGATGAACATAAAAGGGCCTCTTTTACATTAATTTACATTTGATTGGTTTTACATTCACAGGTCTAAGTAATGTTTATTGATTAATTACAGCATAAAGAATTATTGCTTTATACATCTGAAGGGCCACAGAAAAATCTGATATAATTGTTAAAAAAAAATTCAGGTGAGACTTTTATCTCTTCTCTATCCACTCTAGCAATGGCGTCGACCCCCGACAACAGGTCTACTCGTCCTGTCAGTGCCCCTATTATGTCGCCGGTGTCACCTGGGGAGGCATCGCCGTCACCACTGCTGCCCACCCTGCTTCATTCTCACCACCATGATGGCTCCACACCCAGAGGACACCGCTATGCAGACAGAAAGGCAGAGTTAAAGGCAGAGCGCCTGCCAGGCGACTGCACCAAAAGCCACAGCCCCAGGTCGACTCCAGACATTAAGGTAGGGGGCATACTCCTGTGTGTCACATCATGTGTTTTAGCTTTCGTTCTACATATTATAAAAAACTAAATTTCAGCATTTCCAGTCAAGCCTTTTTAAAAATACTTTAAAATTTGCCCACAGTTAAGGTTTTAAAAGCTTTTCCCCCCGGACGTGATACCTCGACTATCACCTTTGCATACATTTATCTTTGTTTGAGTTTCTTATAATATCTCTGTTGCTGCCCAGGACCTGCCAGAGTAATGACCATGAATACCACCGTCTGCCCTGCATCAGTGCAACACAGTCCATTCAGACCAGTCAGCTGCACCACAATAATACAAACCTGTTTTGCCTACATTTACTGTCCTGTGTAGCATTCGTTAACATGAAGTTATCTTTAAATTCATTATAAAGACATTCCACAGTATGATATGTCACCTTCAGCGGCACACGTGCAGGTCCGGGATCTGATGAAAAAAAAATCTATTTGAATCATAATCTTACACGTAAGCTTTAAATTTCCAGTTTATCAAATGTCACTTGCCGATCAGTACTTTTAAAAATAATCTCAGCTTCCTCTCCTCTCCTTTCTTTCTTACATCTTTCCTTATCTCTCAGAGTGATGTTATCACCCATTCATTTTTTTCTCTCCCTGTAAAAGACAGCCCTGTACAGACTCTGTTGAAGCTTTATCATAAAGGAAAGTTTTAAGCCTAATTTTAAAAATAGAGAGGGTGTCTGTCTCCTGAATCCAAACTGGGAGCTGGTTCCAC
>JAVDPK010001846.1:165707-185140 GCA_034780415.1 Cichlasoma orientale
GGATTTAACAGGGAGCCAATGAAGAGAAGCCAATATGGGAGAAATCTGCTCTCTCTTTCTAGTCCCTGTCAGTACTCCAGCTGCAGCATTTTGGATCAGCTGAAGGCTTTTAGGACAGCCTGATAATAATGAAATACAATAGTCCAGCCTAGAAGTAATAACTAAGTAATAAAATGTCAAATTTAATCACTCATTAACTGAAAGTGCCAGGACACCTCTTCTGGCTCACTTTAACCTCTGATTCTAACTAAATGAAGTTTGTTATCCTGTTTTTTTTTTTTCCTGAAACTGATCCTCAACATGTGAGTTTTGTTTGTGCTACCAGACAGTGGGCAGGAGAGAGCGGCGGCACTGCCCCTCTTTGGCCATCACTAATGGGGAAAAAGAAAGAAAGAGCCAGGTTTGTTTTCTTGATGCACGATTGGGCTCACCGTGTTGGAATGAGTTAAACATTCGTACATTAAATAGGTTTAGATAACGGAATTATATAAAAATACTGGGTATAAGAAATGAGAGCAATATGTAGAAAAACAGGGATGAAATATAGTGATAAAGGAGTTTGGGCAAATGAAGGATATAAAGCATACATATTTCTCTGAAAGGACGTCTAGTACATTTCTTCTGCTGGTTATAATTTATCAAGTTTTGGTTTACTGGTTTGATTTACAGTACTGTGCAAAAACCCCCACTGCCATTTTTTTTAAAAATAATTTACTTCTAAGGAGCCAGACTTTTTTGTAGTTTTTAAAGTGGTCTTGTCCAGGCTTTGTGAAAGTGTCTGTAAAACACGGCTCTGATGGTTTGCATTTCAGCCAGTGGTGCTGGGTCTCCTGTCAATACAGATAGTACAGTCTGATTTTGATCCACCGTGCAATACATTCACCAAGTGTCTGACTGGCAATGGCTTCATTCTTCGGCATGACAATGATCCCAAACACACTGCCAGTGCAATCAAAGCATACAATGGAACACTATCAGTCATGGATCGGCCTCCCCTGAGCCCAGACGTCAGCATTATTGAAGCAGTGTGGGATCATTTTTATACAGAACAAAAGGCGGCCAACATCCAAAGAAGAGATCTGAATGTCCTTCAGGAAGCCTGGGGAACTATTGCTGAAGACTACTTTAGAAACTACAAGAACGCTGCCTGAGAAAGTTCAATTTTCCCAGTAAAGTATAAAGAAACTGGTGGCGACACAAGACTTTTGCACAGTACTGTCTCGTTACACCTTCTACATTAACCAAGGGTATTAAAGGGAAACCTGCCATAATATAAGCAGTATGGAAAAAGCACTATTAAGGAATTAATGACCTGTACTGCGTTTAGCACAATACAAAAGAATGGCAAACTGAACGGATTAAAAAAACTATGTACAACTCATACTGTAGTTTCCACTAGTTCTTCTAGTCAGCTGTAGTAGTTGTAGTCGTGTCACTGTCAGAGGTTTTACGTCACTCAAAAATCTTTCACACATGTCGTGTTTTTGGATTGAAATTGTTTTGCCGAGTTAGAAGTTCTAAATATGACTGTAACATGTCTTTCCTCTGATGGGGAAGCAGCACTCTCTTCAGGACAAAAAGATGGAGCTGGTGCGAGTGAGGAAGGTCAGCATGCTTTGGATCGAGTGTTACCGCTGACCTGCAATCCCTGCATCACTTACACATCAGCACCTTTTTTTTTCTCCTGCTGTTTGTTTTTCTGTGAATGCTTTTCCGTTTCCTCTAAGCTGTACACGAATCCTCTTTTCTGAGCTCGAATCATAAATCGTTCCATTTTAAAAGTCTTTATTGTATATCTGTCATTCCCAGCAGCTCTTGGGAAAAGCGGCTCTCTTCTATAAGACCTGGGTTTCACCTAGTTGTAGTTCTATTAATATATATAGCCGCTGGATGTGTAAATAAGCCTGAGCCTGTTTTTTAATGGGCTGCTGTAACCAGTCTGAGCCAGTGTGGTGTTTCGGGATAGCGCCGCCCCAATTCCAGAACAGTTGGGATTCTGTGTAAAATATAAATAAAAATGGAATGCAATAATTTGCAAATATCATAATCTCATAATTTATTCACAGTAGAACAGAAAACTTATCAAATGTTTAAACTGAGATATTTTACATTTTCATGAAAAATATTTGCTCATTTTGAATTTGATGGCGGCGAGACGTCTCAAAAAAGTTGGGACAGGGATCACGTTTAGCGCTGTGTAGCATCCGCTCTTCTTTTAACAGCGGTCCATAACGTTAGAGGGATTCAGGAGAGCAGCTGCTGGACTTTTGAGAGAGGAATGTTGTTCCATTCTTATCCAATAGCGGATTCTAGCTGCTCAACGGTCCTGGGTCTACCTTGTTGTATTCTTCATATCATGATGCCCCAAAGGGTTTTCAGTTGGTGAAAGGTCTGTGCCACAGGCAGCCCAGTTCAGCACATGGACTCTGTGTTGTAGCAGATGCAGCATGTGTATGCATAGTCTTTGCTGAAATATGCAAGGCCTTCCTGCAAAAAAAGAATCATCTGAATGAGAGAATATGCTGCTCTAAAACACTGATGGTGCCTTTCTGGATGTGCAAGCTGCCAGTTCCATATGCACTAATCAGAGATGCAGGCTTTTGAACTGCGTGCTGAGAACAAACCAGATGGTCCCTCTCCTCTTTACTCCAGAGGACTCGGCATCCATTTTTTTTCCAAAAAGAAAACAGATTTGTTTTGTCCAACCACAGAACAGTTTTCCACTTTGCCTCAGTCCACTTTAAATGAGCTTTGACGCAGAGACGTTGGCGTTTCTGGATCATGATCATATATGGCTTCTTCTTTGCCTCATAGAGCTTTAACCTGCATCTGTGGCCGGCACAGTGAACTGCGTTCACATACAGTGATTTCTGGAAGTGTTCCTGAGCCCGTGCAGTGATTTCCATGACAGAATCATTCCTGTTTTCAATGCAGGGCCACCTGAGGGCCCAAAGATCACAGGCATTCAATCATGATTTTTGGCCTTGTCTCTTATCCACAGAGATTACTCCAGATGCTCAGAATCTTTTGATGATGATGATGATGATGATGATGATGTGCTGTAGATGATCAGATAGTTTTTTTCAGTTTTATGTTGAGGAACATTATTCTGAAATAGTTCTACAATTTGTAGCCACAGTTTTTTGCAGATTGGTGACCTCTGTCCATCTTTATGACCCAATCATGTTACTGACCTGTTACTAATTAAACCTGATTAGTTGCAAAATATTCCTCCAGCTGTGTCTTTATACCACCTACTTTTCCAGCCTTTTATTGCCCGTCCCATCTTTTTTGAGCTGTGTTGCTCCTATCAAGGCCAAAGTTAGCCAATATTTTTCATGAAACAGTAAAATGTCTTTTTAAAATTTGATATGGTTTCTGTGATATGTTGTGAATAAAATATGTCTTTATGAGATTTGCAAATCATTATATCCTGTTTTCATTTACATTTTGCCCGATGTCCTTACTGTTTTGGAATTGGGATTGTAAATTAAGATATGAAATATCATGAGCAATCCAGGCCAAGCAGTTACAGCTTTTATTTATAGGTTGCTTTCTTCACTTAATTTGAATCAAATGCATTCAGTATGTGTGCTTGTTTGGTATTTAAATTGAACTGGGTAGGCTTATTGCATGTCGAGGAATCCTTCCATCCTTCCCCCCCGTGCCTTCTGTCCTCATTTCACAAGAATAGCTACTCCTCCTCTAGTAATAGAACTTAATCAAAGCACAATGATCACCTAATGGGTCTTCACCTAGGTTGTGCTCAAGGTCAAGGTCACATTTGCCTTTTTACATGCAGTATCCTGTGAACTGTGATGGACCATGAGCTGGATGAGCTGCTACATAATGACATTCTAGTTTTAAATATTGTAGAATTTTATCATTCAGTAATTTTGATCAAGCCACAAGACACTTGAAATAGTTATGAATGAAAATTGTTTTTTAATCTACAAGTTTCAGAAGTGACCCAGCAGACAGGAAGAGACACCGTCACGCTGCCTTTCCTGTGTGCTGCACTGCCGCTGCAGTAGTGTTTGCGTGCACGGAACATGCCTTTCATAAACACGCATCAACTGTGTGACCCAATTCTACTGACATCCCCATACCCTCTACACATTTTGGTGTGGACAGTCCACCACATCAAGTGCTGTTCCAAATCAACTGGAAGCAAATCTTCACAAACTGTTCTAGAAGAAGACTGACTGTGTCAGAAATAATCAAAATTATATAGCTTTGGACATGTCATCATTTTTTTTTAAAAGTGCTTCACAAATATTTTATGCTATTACAGTCCTATTAAGGAAGAAGAAAAAAACTCATAAGAAGCATTGGTGCATTTTCCAAAAGGTGATGAATAGGATCTTAATACATTTACCTGATGCTATAAATTACTGCAGATGCTGATTACAAGTTCCTATTTTAGTTGTAGAAAGGTAAGGTTGTTCAAAATCGTGCTGCTGGATTTCTATTCTAACCTAGAATTAAGAGACCCTTCTGCAGCCACGAGTGTGACTCCCCACTGAGTGCAGAGGATGGATTGGACTTGGGTCTCAATCAGCCTGGTATATCACACGCATGACTCATGCTTCTGTTGCTGAATTCCTCATTTTTACCTCCACTGAGCTGGCCTGCAGCCTGGATTATTGTTTGCTGTCCCATATCACATTTGTTGTTCTGTTCATGTCATTGCCGTGGACAGTTCTGCTCATGGGACACTGCTGCAAATTAAGTATGAAAATGTTCAACTCGGTTCTGCATTCTTTTCAACCAGTTTTTTCCCTTTTCCTCATTTTCCACAGAAGAGAGCTAAGAAACTTGAGGGTGAAACGATTTATATCAGACATAGTAATTTAATGTTGGAGGTTTGTATCTTCAATGTTAAAATAACTGTTCTAGTTGTTTGGCATCACATTTTGGCTGCTTTTGTTTTCTGTTATTTATTTTTTGCTTGTTTTCCTTTCTTTCTTTCTTTCTTTCTTTCCTTCCTTCCTTCTTTCTTTGTTTTTAGCTTAACCCTAAAGGGTTAGCATGCACCATTTTCCTCTCTGACTCTGATGCAAGTAGCTTCACTTTATTTTGATAGTCTGTTTGTCATTTGACGTTTGTATTTCATGTAATAGATGACTGGGAAACATCACCAGGCCAAACTGCTACTGCCCCTGCAGCCTGTCCTCTGGTGCTGAATCCCACGACAAATTCCATAAGTGAAACAGTCTGTCTTCTATTCCATTATTGTCTGGTCTCACAGTTCAAGAGATATACATTATATGACTATTTTCTCTCAAATTTGTTCACCTTTTAGTGGAAATTGGAACTCTGCTATACTGAAAAATTGAGCTTTCATTGTGAAACCATTGAGATCAAGATTTAATCTAAAGTACAATATTTTTCTAAACCTAAGGAGTTTTCTTACCTAAACCCAACCATGACTGATTGAATATTACATACATACATACGTCCATTTTCTTCCGCCTATCCGGGGCCAGGTCGCGGGGACAGCAGCCTAAGCAGAGAAGCCCAGACCTGCCTCTTCCCAGCCACCTCCTCCAGCTCATCTCTCCAGCGTGTCCTGGGTCTGCCCTGGGGCCTCCTCCTGGTAGGACATGCCCAGAACACCTAACCCAAGAGACGACAAGGAGGCATCCGAGTCAGATGCTCGAACCACCTCAACTGGCTCCTTTTGATGTGGAGGAGCAGCAGCTCTACTCTGAGCACCTCCCGAATGGCTGCACTCCTCACTCTATTTCTAAGGGAAAGGCCAGCCACCCTTCGGAGGAAGCTCATTTCTACTGCTTGTATTCGCGATCTCGTTCGTTCTGTCACTACCCAAAGCTCATGACCATAGGTGAGGGTAGGGACGTAGATCGACCGGTAAATTGATAGCTTCGCTTCATGCTTTTCATGCTCTTCACCACGACACCTCCGCACCACTGCAGACGCAGCCCCAATCTGTCTGTCTATCTCCCATTCCCTTCTCCCGTCACTCGTGAAAAAGACCCCGAGATACTTAAACTCCTCCACCCTGAGCCGGAGTGGGCACTCCACCCTTTTCCGGCTGAGGACCATGGCCTCAGACTTAGAGGTGCTGATTCTCATGCCAGCTGCTTCACACTTGGCTGCAAATCATTCCAGTGCAAGCTGGAGGCCACCACCTGATGAAGCCAACAGGACTGCATCATCTGCAAAAATCAGAGATGAGATTCTGAGGGCATCAAGGCAGAAGCCTTCTGCCACCTGGCTACACCTAGAAATTCTGTCCATAAAAAACGGAATCGGTGACAAAGCGCAGCCCTGGCAAAGTCCAACACTCACAGGAAACAAGTCCGACTTATTGCTGGCAATACAGACCAAGCTCTCGCTGCAGTTTTACAGGGACGGAATGACCCCCAACAATGGGCCAGACACCCCATACTCCCGCAGCGCCTCCCACAGGATACCCCAAGGGACACGGTCAAATGCTTTCTCCAAGTCCACAAAGCACATGCAAACTGGATGGGCAGACTCCCACGCACACTCGAATGTCCTTGAGAGGATAAAGAGCTGTTCCAGTGTTCCATGACCAGGATGAATACCGCATTGTTCCTCTTGAATCTGAGGTTCGATTAAAGGACGGACCCTCCCTTCCAGCACCCTTGCATAGACCTTACTGGGGAGACTGAGGAGTGTGAGCCCCCGATAGTTGGAGCACACCCTCAGGTCCCCCTTCTTAAAGATGGGGACCACTACTCCAGTCTGCCAATCCAGCGGCACCGCCCCAAATCTCCACACGACATTGCCGAGGCGTGTCAATCAAGACAGCCCTACAGCATCCAGAGCCTTCAGGAACTCAGGGTGAATCTTGTCCACCCCAGGAGCCCTGTCAGCAAGTTGTTTAACCACCTCAGTGACCTCACCCCTAGTGATGGGCGAGTCTTCCCCCCTCGTCCCCAGACTCTGCTACAGAAGGCGTGTCGGTGGGATTAAGGAGTCAAAATTGACTTGTCACAGCAGCAAAGGAACAGGTGTAAATATATCATTACAATGGTTCCATTCAATCAGGTGTGTCAGAAAGCTTTTACAGGGTCTGGGCATCCATAATTGGCTTATCTAAATAATGTACACCTGTTATTACCATTGCTAATGAATTAATTGTGCTTCCTTCTTTTAGTAGTTCGGATGTTTGCTGTAAACAGGCTCTAGTGACCATACTTTCTTTCCCAGTCATTTATACTCAGAATCTGACATTAATGATTCTGGTCTTTGCTGTTGTTATCATCATTAGTTCTCATGGTCATTTAGGACTTTCATTATGCATTTCTTCCATGGTCCTAACACAGTGCTCATGCTGAATGTACTGTCTGTCTGCGCCTCTGAACTTCTGTTGTTGTGTTTACTGTGACCACTGTGCAGTATGATACTCTGTTTGTATCATTTCAGAAGAAAGGGATGACAGTTAGTAACCCCAAGAACCACTGATATTAGTTAATTTCGCCTTCAAATCAAGCATTAAGATGCATTTACAAAATTGACAAAAACTGACAAAATTATGAGGAGTCTCTAAAGTTCTGTTGTGCTTCCTGGCCTGGACTTATAGTTTTTTTGTTTTACAGCAACAGATGACTTTTACAACCTTAGCCTGCAGATTTTATAATGTGTCATCCCTTTCTATAGTTTTCTGTACTTATATGTGGAAAACCTTTTGACTGGTACTGTATATATTTTTATTGCTCTTAGTCTTCACCTTTCATTAACCTACTCTTACTTTTACCTTCTTGTTGAAGGACGTGGATAAGACCCAGACTGAAATTATGCGGCACCATACTAGCATCAGTGAGCTAAAGAGGAGTTTCATGGAATCTGTACCAGAGCCTCGGCCCAGTGAGTGGGATAAGCGTCTTTCTACCAACTCACCTTTCCGCACAGCGAGCATCAACGGTCAGCTGCAACAAGCGGTACGTCACGAAACCTGGGTACAAAACGCACTCCCGATATTGTCTAGTTAATTATACTCATGCCAACTCAATATAAAGCTTCCAAGTTGTTTTCAACTGACAAAGTTATGCAAGCAGCCTACCCAATCTCTGTACTACAATACTCTCATCCAACTCTAGCTGATGTAACATGTCAGACTAGAGGAATTTTCATACATGTATTCAAATACGTTTCCTTCAAAGAAGTGTTTTGTACCTCATTATATTGCACTAATTTAGCAGCTTTTGCCCCAGGTGACTCAAACGCAATAAGATTTTGAGAGAAAGTAAGAGCTGTGTAACATCAACAAGGAATCATAAACCTTCCTAATAGCAAGGCTATTAATTAAAGCTAATGGAAACTTGAGCTGGTGCAGCAATTTGAAACTGAACCCCACAGTAGTTTATTTAAGCCAGGTATAATTCTTTTTAAGGCCAGTCAGCAGATTATGTCAGTTTATGTTTTTGGACCAACATTACGAATCACAAAGTTGCCTCTGAATGCGTTTTCGTGAAAAACGTGCTGAGATATCGAGATAAAAAAAATACAACTTTAAATAATCAAGCAATGGATGGGTGAACTCAATTCTGCTGCTTCAGTTTCAGAGTTACTGTACTGACTTACTGGGATGGTGGAACATAACAGAGATATCACTAATGTGTTTGGTGACTTGGCATGGTTTCCCCTGCCGTGACAAGTCAGAATGTCTATGTGGTGCATTACCATATAAATTAAAATAAATTAACACAAAGTAATCACCACAAAGATGGCCCAAAGATCTGCTGAAGTCATTCTGTATATTCCCACTATTCAAAATAAGATGAACAGGCTTGCAAGGAGCCATATTATGAGTAAAATACATAACTGTGTACAGTATTTATTTATCATAAACAGAGGTGGCAAAAGCACACTTGACACTTTAGTAGAAGTACTTACTAAAGGTAAAAAATACTCAGGTGTACAGGCTGTGATCAGCTGAGCTATGCTGCTGTTGAGCTCAACAGCTTTATTTCCCACTTCAAAAAACATTACTCCCTTTATGCTTTATCCTCTTCTGTAGCATTAGCTACACTATATAGACAAACGTATTGGGCCACCTACACATTACACCTACGGGAGCTGCTTGGCCATGGAAACCCATGCCATGAAGCTCCCAGTGCACAATTTTTGTGCTGATGTTCATGTCAGAGGAGGTTTGGAGCACTGCAGATATTGAGTCAGTAGAACGTTGCCGACTTTTATGCACTGTGCGCCTCAGTTCTCCCTGAGCCCCGCTCTGTAACTTTACGTGGTCTGCTACTTTGTTTCTGAGTTGCTGTGGTTCCTCAATGCTTCCACTCTGCAACACCACTTACATTTGACACGGAATATATGAGGGAAGAAATTTCACAGGCTGACTGGTGTCAGCATTGGCATCCTATTACAGTACCACACTCGAATTCAGACGGCTCTTCAGAGTGACCCATTCTTTCAAATATTTGTAAAGGCTGACTGTATGGCCAGGTGCTTGATTTTTATGTACATTTGGCAAAGGGAGTGAAAACACCTGAATTTAAAGATTAAGAGGTGTGGCCCAATACTTTTGTCTATATAGTGTACTGTAGGTGCTGAAGTGCAGTGACTTATAAACATCTGGACTAAAAATCCTGTTCTGGATTGTTCCAGACCACTTCAGCTCATGAGTGTAGTATAATAAGTGATGCATAAATTACATAGGTCTTTAACCTCTTTCATCTCGTCATGTGCAATAAACACTTATGGGAAGTAAGTCCACTGAAATGTCTTAAACCTAAAGTAAGAAGCCCATTTTGAAAATGTAAGGAGTGGAAAGTAGCGATATTTGCTTTATACTGTAGGGAATAAAAGAAAAAAGGTGCAAGGAAAACTAATTTTTCAAGTAAAGTACAGATACCGGAAAATTCTACTTAAGTACAGTAACAAAGCATTTGTACTTTGTTACTTCCCACATATGATGTTTTTAACCATGTCATAAATTCCCAGAATATCATCCAAAACCGTACACCGATCCTCCACTAGGTAGTGCTGTTGGCTTTCCACATGTTATTCCACTGCTTCAGCCTGACTGTAACCACAGTCATAGACACTTTTGACATTTTGCTGATCTGACGATGTGCATGTATGTCCATACCCGGCGGTAGGTGGTGTGTGGAGGTAATGGTTGTCTGATGTGGTGCTTTCTGGCCAGGCTGCAGCAGGTCAACATTGTTCAGCCTTTCTTCATGAGCAAAGAATATCGTGAATGCTTCAAACCAACTAGCATGTAAAATAGAAAGTGCTACACAGTAAAGGTAAATGTTTGTATGCTTCTTCTGAATGGCAATACTTGTAGATTTGAATGTATAAAGCTTACCACCACATAAAACAAACATACTAAGTGAGGAATAGAAAGGAAGACCAGGGCATGCAAGGCCCTTTAAGAAGACCAGAGTAGAGAAGTGTTATGCTCAGACAAATGAAACAAACCTTATGAGTAGTTTTTGGCTATGATCTTGTCTACTAATGCATCTCTCCTCTACATCTCTTCAAATCAGTCATGAAATGGCATTCATGATTCCCCTTTTCATCATCCTGTGATTGGAGTGCAAAACTCTTTGCCGATCACAGGACTGTGCACCTGGCATGCCGGCCAACACCGCACAACCCGTATAACACGCAGCACAGACCTGTCAGTCTTTCAAACCATGAATATTTGGATCACCTCTCAAGAGAAGAAATACAAAGATATGTGAACCAACTGCAAATTTTGGGCTTTTACAAACCATATACAGTACTGTGCAAAAGTTTTGACCCGCCGCTCATTTCTTTATATTCTGCTAGGAAAATGGGAAATAGGTGCAGTGATTTATTGATACGTGCAAACATACATGGAAATACAGTATATAAGTAAAAACAGAGTTTGTACAGTTCTAATGAGTTTGAAAGCCAGCATTTGGTGTGACCACCTTTATTGTTCAGCACAGCCTGAACTCTCTTAGGCAGCTAATTTCTTTAAGCAGTCTTAGCAATAGTTCTTCAGGCTTCTTGGAGGATATTCAGAGCTCGTCTTTGGATGTTGTCTGCCTTTTGTTCTGTATCAAGATGATCCCACAATCATGGTGAGGTCCGGGCCCTGGGGAGGCCAATCCATGCTGTTCCATTGTGTGATTTCTATCCAGGCATGCTTTTACTATATTGGCAGTGTGTTTGGGATCATTGTCATGCTGAAAAATTAAGCTGTTGCCAATCAGATACTTGATGGATCAAAAACTAACTGTACTTTTCTGCATTCATAATTCCATCAATTCTGATGATATTCACCACTGACTGCTCTTTGTGAATCGCCTTGTTGGTGCAAAAATACTATTTTTATGCCTGTCAGACTGCGTTTTCTTTGGCATTTTTCCTAGATTTAACTAAAGAAATGGGAACAAATGATATGTTTTCGGACAGGCTGCTAGTAGCAAAGTGCCTGAAGATACAATTTAAAATTGGTTCTTAAGGATTCATGGGTCCGAATTAAGTGGCTTCACAAACAAACAAAAAAAAAACACTCTTCTGAAAATGGTGAGGTACAAGGACTGGACTAAAAATGAGTGGAAAAAGTAGCCAATGTCAGAAAGCCTGAAGAACTATTGTTCAAGACCACTTAAAAAATTACAAGTCTAGCTCCTTGGAAAGAAAATACAAAGAAATGAGGGGGTTCAAGACTTTTGCACTGTACTGTAGCACACTGGGCATACTTTTATAACCATTAACAACAGTAAAGCCCCTTGTGGAGAATCCCACCTCATACATTGCCACCAAAATGCTACCATGCAGAAGTAGAGACAGGTATGTGTGTTTTCTTTACTTCTGGAAGATAATGCTGCTGTGAGGGACGTTAAGGACAAAAAGTTACTTACTGTCAAAGCAGGGGTGCTCGCTAATGAGCTCGCACTGAGCCATGTGGCGTTAGTTTTATGATTGCATAGCCAGTAGTATTCTGTTGCAGCAGTGACGAGGCAGTAATATCTCACACAGAAGGTTGGTATTTGGCCCCTGTGCTGGAATTGCGTTGTAAGTGCACGTTGTTTACATGCAGTGCCAGACTTTTCATTTTGTGATAATGGATAACCTGAACAACTGAAAGTAAAGGTGTGCCTGCGTGCTCAGAGAAAAGAAGCTAAAATCCTAAAAAAAAAACAAATTTGATAAATAAATATGGACATCTGTGTAACTCTGGGACAGCAAAGAGAGGCGGCGTAGAGCAGCAGATTTGTCTAAGTCTCGTACAAGCACCGAAGTGTATTAATGTTGTAGTGATGTCATTTGCTCAAGTTCATTTACTGATATGCACAGAGCCGCTGCACAGGGTTGCATGCCAGCAATAGACCCATATTTAATGGTTGTTTCAGCGTCTGGTTATTTGAGCATTGTCATCAAAATTAGAAGCACTTAGTTTGAAGCAAACTGGCATTTCTGGACCCCGTTTTCTTAGCACTGCCATCTCTCTTTGTACAGCTTCTTCGAGCTTTGACACCCTGCTTGACCTGCCAGCGGCACGGCTCTGTTAATCCTAATACCGTGCATGTCCACTGACTCTCTCATGTAAACAGTAACATCCTGGAAATCTTAAAAAAGAAAAGAAGCTAAAGACCAGTAATTCTTGGCCAGAGCACTGATCCTCCACCCCTCCTTATTTCATCTGTCTCACCCTCAAAATCTTCACCGCATGTCTTCCCCTTTTTCAGTGTCTTTGTTTCTCTGTCTCTCTCTCTCTCTCGTACCTTTGTCACCACTGTTCTCATTTCCCTTTGCTTGTTAAGTCTGGGCTGTTTCCCCAGTTCGATCCCCACCTACTCCATCCTCTTCCAACAGCTTCCATCATCCTTTCCTTTGAGTTTAAAAAATGAAGGTCAGAGAGGGTCTCAGTCCAGCAAAAATCCAGTGTTCCCTTCTGGTTCTCATCGCTCTTCTACCCACAATTTAAAGTCACATTTTTTATCCCAGAAATTATATTTTTCTGAAAATCCAGCCATAGCAGCACTTTTTTTTTTTTTTTTTTTGCTGAAAGCCCCGGGCGAAATTTTTATATTTTCATATTAGTGCTGAATACTTCCTGAGTTCTGACATAATATGAAAAAATAAAAGTAGTCTTACATCATCTTCAGTCAGTTAAAAATTCAGAGGTTTATATTTTCTAATAAACAATGATGTACCCTTCTCTTTACCTCAGTCTGTCCTCCCTCTCTGCTGTTCCTGCTTTGTCACCGTGCAGCCTGATTAGTAGTCTTCGCGTCCCCCTACCTACCATCTTTTTGCAGGCTGTAAAATCTCTGTGACTGGCTGCCCTACCTATTGCTCATCACTTTTACTGATGATTGAAATACTTAAATGATATTTTGATAATCAGTGACTTAGTGCATTTTTCCACTAATTAAGTAGTTAATATTTCTCCTCTTTCAGTCAAACTCGTTATACGGAGCAGGAGAAGTTCACCCTTCACTAAACCTCACAATTACTGTGTCTGTCAGTTGTTCCATCCTAGTGCTGCATGCACACACTTAGTTAGAAATATTTGCCTTGTTCAAAGGTCAGTAGAGCGGCTCGATTATGGAAAAAAATCATGATCGTGATTATTTTTGGTCAATTTTGAAATTAATCCAAGTGCTGTTTTGTTATTAAACCTTGAACTCATCATCACGTTCTGTTCTCCAAATAAAGAAATGTTACTCTTTAAAGCAAACCTGTGTAACATTTGCTAATAAGTCTTTAGAACCTTTCAGGTTCTTTGATAGAAGAGTGGTACAGTAGATTTTAGTCGATTTTCATAAGAAAATGTGCAGTACTTTTTGGATTATTGTGTGTGGAGTAGGCAACAAAGGTACAGGTGGCCTCCCTATGAAAAGTTCCAGAGTGCTGTTAAACAGCAAGGAATGTGGAACACAGATTTTCCAAAGATCCTTGTTTTTGTGTCGCCTTCCAAGAGGGAGGGCAACACTTTTCCATCGTCCGTCTCTCCGTCACACTTTCAGCATGTCAGTAACTGTGCAACATATTGACTTCAAACTTGGAGGATATATTCAAATTCACACCATACAGTAGATGCATCTACTTGGACGAGTTCGAATCTCAGCGACCCTGACCTGAAGCTCAAGGTCAAAGGCCAAGTTTTTCTTGTGTCACCTGCTGAGAGGCAGGGAAACACTTCGGGATCACTTTTCCTTTGTCTGTCTGTCGGTTTCAGTATCTTTGTAACCGTGCAACATAGTGACTTCAGTCCTGGAGAACAGAAACATACTGAAGAGTACAACTGCAGAGCACAAGAACCATAACCCTACCTCCTCTGATACTGGTTTAATCACTGTCATCAACCTTTCCATCATTCATTCGTCTCTCAGCCGTCTCGTCTCTGTATTTCCTGTGTCTGTATCTTTAGCAATATTGAATGAAATAAACTTCATGTATAAAACATAGACAGTTCTACATAGTGCCCACTGAACAACAATTATTTACTGTAAAAATTGGTTTGTTAACTGCTAAACACAACAGTTAATCACTTACTTTCATGTACGTGAATATAGTTTCTAAATAAATAAATAACTGAGTGTGTACATTTTTTTTTGTCTGGTGCTTAAACTAGTCAGTTATTTGCTTTAGTACAGATGAAGATTGGCTGATACCGCTTTACCCTTTGAGGTTTAACTGTACGAAATCCCTATTAAGACACTTGACTCAGCTGCTGTTGATACACTGATACGTTTCTCACACATAATCATGGCCATCACTATGCTAAAATACCTGCAGTGCCCAAAGAATACTGAAGAGATGATTTGGGGTAGTACCACTATTGAAATGGTGACTTCCATGTAAAGTGCTTTGAGTGTTCAGTAAGTTTATAGCACAGCACATAACTTCACATTACAGGGAAATTGTTCACAGGTGGATACAAGTACCAAAATTAGCAAATAGACTCTTTTATGATTGCTTTTTTTTTAAAAGTGAAAAATTGCATTTTATGCCTGCCGAGCTGCTATCTTTGGCATTTTTTGTCGATTCAGCTAAAGAAATGGGAACAGATTATGTCTTTTTCCAGCAGGCTGCTAGTAACAAAGTGCCCAAAGGAATCATTTTAAATTGGTTCTTTCCAACATTGTCTGATTTATGTAGACGCAACACTGGTTCATCCCTTGAGTTAGGTGTCTTTTCTATGCTTGAATGATTCATATGTCAGTGTTAAGTGGCTTCACAAACAAAAAAGTATTCCTCTGAAAATGGTTAGGGACAAGGACTGGACTAAAAATGGACTAAAAAGCAGCCAATTTCCAAAGAAAAACCTTGAAAGACACTCAGAAAGACTGGAGAACTATTGAAAGGCCGCTTTAAAAATTACACGAAAGTCTGGCTCCTTGGAAGCAAAATATAAAAACAGGAGGGGTGGCTCAAGACGTTTGCACATGACTCTATAATAATGTAATGATGGGACTTTTGTACTCTCTTTTACTTGTAATGATGGATTTCTGGGTGACTAACAAACTGTCAAACTCTAGTTCTAAATGCCTTGTTCAAGTTTTGGTATGACCACATACAAGGCGCTTCACTTAGTAACAGATAGTTGCCTGTATTTGCACCGAACAGTCCTCTAAGAATTTGTTACTCTATATAATTGATCCTTCAGGATTGTTTCAGAGCTTTCCTCATGCTCTAGATGTATAGTATATGTTCACCCTTTGTACCATAAATTTTTTTTTACAAATTGGGGAGTGTCAAGCAGAAGGCCCATGTTGATTTGAGATGGAATGACCCATTTTGAAAATTACTCAATTTTAGTAATTTTGTCTCTCTATACCAGCACAGTGGATTTTAAATCAGACAATAAAGATGATTGAGGTGGTTCGGGCATCTGTCTAGGATGCCTCCTGGGTGCCTCTTGGGTGAGGTGTCCTACAGGGAGGAGGCCCAGGACACACTGGAGAGATTATGTCTCTCGGCTGGCCTTGGAATGCCTTGGGGTCCCCCCGGATGAGCTGGTGGAGGTGGCTGGGGAGAGGGAGGTCTGGGCTTCTCTGCTTAGGCTGCTGCCCCCATGACCCGACCCCGGATAAGCAGAAGAAGATGGATGGATGGATGGATCAAGATATGATTTAAATACAGTCTTTCAGCTTTAATTCAAGGGGTTTAACAAAATATTGCAGTACAGTTTTATAGTAATTACAGTTTTGTACATAGTCCCCCATTTTCAGAGGCTCAGAAGTAACTGGACAGTTGACAGGCAAGCAGCTTCATGGCCAGGTGAAGCCGGTTCCCTCATTCTGCCAGGACTAAGCAGATAAAAGATCTGTAGTTGATTTTAAATGTTGAGCTTACATTTGGTAATGTTCATTGGCATTTGAGGGTTCAACCTGATGTTGATGCAAGTGAGGAAGTCCATTATTAGGGTGAAAAACCAAAATAAAAATGTCAGAGAATAGCAACAACCTTAGCTTGGCCAACTCATCAATGAGTCTACAATTAAGATATGTTTTCTGTGTTCTATTGTGGTATATGAGATTTGCAATCATTGCATTCCATTTTTATTTACATTTTACACAACGTTCCAAATTGGACTGAAAGGCTAATCGGCTTGCAGAAGTGGACGAGAAAATTACTGGACCAGAGTGATTATGACAGCATTGCATTTGACATGGAAAAGCAGAAGTGATAAAAAGATTAGATTAGCAGCCGATGCCCAAGAATGCAGGCAGACAAGCGAATACAAATCTTTCTCACTGAACATCTCTATATAAGAAACAAAGTCACAATTATAATTTAAGGAGTAGATCACTGTATATTTTCCTTCTTTCATAACTAAAAACTGTTGCAAAACTAACTGAAGCTGTGACTTCAACTGCAGGACCTGAATCCAGCCTCAGTCTTAGAAGTTGCTTGGATTTCCTTTTCCTTGAGTGGTGTAACAGCTACAGTGTCACAATTGTTTTGTCTTTATAAAAGCCTCAGAGTTTATTGCTGTTTATCTGATTTCTGCAGTCTCCTGTGCTAAAGACCCAGACAATCACCATCTCAGATGTTACCAATTCTGTAAGAGGAACTGCGGCCTACAAGGACATACCCTTAGTTCACACTGAAACCAAGACCATCACATACGAGTCAGCTCAGGTGAGGTGAATCTGGGGAACTGCACGCTTACAAAAATATACTTTTTGCAGACTATTTGCTCAGATTAAACTCTCCTGAACACAAGAGCTAAATGTTTCACTTTGTATGCAGTACTACAACACATCATAGTAGCACTGCGCTAGCATGACCTGCTATTTTGTCAATATTTTTAAGAAGGTAGGTCATCTTATAAAGACAACGCTTGGCAATTCAATCCCAAGTTACTTGAAATGTCTCTAGGGCTGCATGTCAAACTCATTTTACACTGTGGGCTACAGCGTACTTTGATCTTAAGTGGGCACGACCAGTTCGCTTCAGTTCAGTTTCATTTCAAATCACAACAATTGTCACCTCAAGGCGTGACCAGTGAAAGTCCGCTTTCTGTCAGTGTAAAGAAACTCAAGCACAGATTTAATCCTCGAGATATCTTAGTATGAGAAAAAGAAGTGCAGTTTCAACCGTACAGCTCAGTATTTCTACATGATAAAGAAATGCTGCTGTAGTAAATGAAAGAAATCTGTCAGCATGACTCCTTGTGCCTAATTTGTAAGAAATAAATGTTTAAAATTGCAGAAAAAGTATGAATGCAGCAAAAGCTGTAAAAGTTAAGAAAATGCATTTAAAAGTCCAAAGTTTATGCCCTCCTTCACATTCTCCAAAGCCATGAAGTGGGCCAGATTCGAGTCTTAAGCTGATTCTGGCCACGGGCCTTATGTTTGACACACCTGCTTTAGGGCAAAACCTCCTGATAAACAGGTAAAACCTTGCATAGTAGCTTTGTTAGTCAGAATCAAGTTATAAAATGTTTTAGATGAGGTCCTAAATACCTTTCAGAAGCCAAAAGGGCCACATTTTCTTCAACATTACCACCTTACTTTGAAGAGTATACATGTTGCTGTGCAGAACATACTTTTATTTGGGGATTTTCTTTTTTAACTCTTTAACACCCAAGTGTTATACAGGCCGCCGGGAGTTATTCTGTAATTTTGGCAGTAGAATTAAAAAGTCATTCTCATCTTTCAGATCTTTCTCTACCTGGATCCATATATTTCTTCAGTATTTTGGGATTCATTTTATGTGCAGTGGGAAGGGAATTTTCAGCTGTGTTGTGCAGTATCGGTTAGTCGCTTGTAGTTAAAAGCAACTGAAGCAGCTGAAAACACAAGCAATGTTAAAAGAGCTTAATATGAGCAAAACAGCATTTCCTTGGAGCTCTCTCTGTGGCAGATCTTCTCAAGCTTCATCGAACCGGAGGTTCTTTATCAGACACAAGTTATAATTGAGGTCAGAAGTTTACATACACTCATCATGGGCATGAAAGGCATGGTAATTTTGGGCTTTTAATGATTTCTTTGATCTGTTCTTTTTTTCCATGGTGGAACGATTGTGCAGCATACATCTTTAATGATTTTAAAAACAAGAATTATGTGCACAAGCTTGGATTTATTTAGGTTTTTCTCTGATCCATAAAGGTCAAAAGTATACATGCAGGCTCAAATGTATATACATTCAGTCACTTAAATCTTTTAATAAGTGGTGCTGAAGGTTCTACAATATTTTTTTTACTTCACGTGGCCAAGGCCTATTAACTTTTCATTAGTGATCATGATTGACGACAACTGGTAGTTTCTTTTTGCCACCATAAAAAAGATTTGTTTGACCGCACTCATTGAGTTGACCAATACTCGTAACAATCCAAGAATCCAAGAACTCTGTGGCGATCTAAGAAGAGGTATTGTAGATGTACACAAGTTGGCAGGGTCACTTGGAGCCATTTCTAAACAACTGCAGATTATAAGATTATCAGGTCAAAGAATTATCTGTACGTACAAGTTATTCAGATGTGTCACCACTTTGATAAGGTCTGGAAGAAGACCCAAACTGTCACCCTCAGATGAGAAGAAATTGGTTAGGATGTTCAGGAACAACCCAGGGTCAAGCCTGCCATGAACTGGAAACTGCTAGAACACCAACGTCACTGTCCACAGGACGGACTGAGAGGGTGCCAACCAAGAAAGGAGCCCCTGCTCCAAAATCAACACCTTTAAACTTAACAGAAATTTGCAGATGCCCACATTAACAAGCCAAATGCCTTCTGGGAAAGGTTTTATGGTCAGACAAGACAAAGATTGGGCTATTTGGCCACAATGACAAGAGGTGTGCTTGGAGGAATAAAGGTCAGGCTTTCAAACATAAGAACGCTGTACCTGTTATTAAACGTGGTGGTGTTAGCATAATGCTCTGGAGCTGTTTTACTGCCAGTGTTACGAAGAAGAAGAAGAAGAAGAAACAGCCTTTATTGTCCCACAGAGGGGAAATTTGGGTGTAACAGCAGCCGCATTATA
>JAVDPK010001846.1:185240-195399 GCA_034780415.1 Cichlasoma orientale
GTTTCACCTCAAATCAACAACTGGCTGGTTGAAACTTGGACACAATTGAGCGCTCCAACAGGACAATGATTCCAAACACATGTCAAAACTAATTTTGGAATGGATGAAGCAGGCTAACATTAAGCTTCTGAAATTGTCTTCCCAAAGCCCCAACCTCAATCTTATTGAAAATTTGTGGATTATGCTTAAAAGCTGGTCTGTGACAGGAAATCAAGCAATTTAAATTAACTCTACCAATTCTGCCAAGAAGAGTGGTCAAATATCCAGCAAGAATTATGCCAAAAGCTTCTTGATGGCTACCATAAACATCTGGTTAAGGTGCAACTTGCTAAAGGACATTTAGCCTAATATTAGTGGGGGTGTATGTATATATTTGAGCCTGTATGTATACTTTTGACTCTGTGTGGATTAGTGAGAATCCAAACATCCAAAATAAATTAAAGGTGTATGCTGTACAATCATTCCACCATGGAAAAAGAACAGTTCAAAGAAATCATTAAAAGCCCCAAAAGACTGGCATCCATGCTCATGATGAGTGTATGTGAACCTCTGACCACAAATGTATATCCATAAATTTTTGGACAAAGATTTTTGTAATTATTCCTCTGTACACTGTCATACTGTATTTTAAATCACACAGTAAAGATGTGACTGAAGTACAGACTTTCTGCTGTAATTCAAGGGGTTTAAAGTGATTTTTAAAAGTATTGCATAACTGTTTAGGAATTAGTTCATAGTACCCCCTTTTTTTTCAAATGTTCAAAAGTACTTGGACAAACTAATATAATTTTAAATATACCTGTATATGAAAATGCAGCAGTCAATCTGCCTGAAGTCTAGAACCCATGAACATCATCAAACGCTGCATTTCCTCCTGTGAAATGCTCTGCCAGACCTGTACTGCCTTTAGTAGCTGCTTATTTGTATTCAAAAGCAGTTGCCTCTTGGTTTGCTTTTGTTGCATCCATCCATCCATTTTTTTCCACTTATCTGGGGCCAGCAGCCTAAGCAGAGAAACCCAGACCTTCCTCTACCCAGCCACGTCCTCTAGCTTTTTCAGAGAAACACCAAGGTGTTCTCAGGCCAGCCGAGACATATAATCTTGGAGCATTTCTGAGTCTGCCCTGGGGCCTGAGCCCCTCTCGAATGACTGCACTCTTCAACCTATCTTTAAAGGAAGGGTTCAGCCACCCTTCAGAGGAAGCTCATTTCCATCGCTTGTATCTGTGATCTCATTCTTTGTGTCATTACCCAAAGCTCGTGACCATAGCTCAGGGTAGGGATGTAGACCAACCGGTAAATCGACACCTTCAGATTTACGCTCAGCTCCCTCTTCACCATGACAGAGCAGTACAGCGTCGGCAGCACTGTAGCCATGGGCCTGCTCCGTCTGTCAATCTCCCATTCTCCTCTTCCCTCACTCACGAACAAGACCCCAAGATTCTTGATACCCCAAGAAACTACTCCACCTCCACCATTACTCGTAGTGGTTACTCCACCTTTTATTGGTTGAGGACCATTGTCTCATACTTAGAGGTGGTAATTCTCCACTGCTTCACACTTGGTAACAGACAGCTCCAGTATGAGCTGGAGGCCACCACCTGATGAAGACAACAGGACCACATCATCCGCAAAAAGTGGATGATGTGGTCCTGTGGTCAGAATCTCAAAGAGTTGAGATTCTGAGCCAACCAAGGTGGAGACCTTCTGTCACTTGGCTACCTCTAGAAATTCTGCCCATAAAATTTATGAATAGAATCAGTGACAAAGGGCAGGACTGACAGAATTCAAATGAGTTGGACTTATTGCTGGCAATGCAGACCAAGCTCTTGCTGCGGTTGTACAGGGACTGAATGGCCCGTAACAGGCCACACACCCCATCAGCAGTGCCCCACCTACACTATACACCATGTAAGTAGAGCACTGCTTTCCCCTACTGAGTTGCCTGACAGTCGAGGCAGACCGAAAGTGTCTCCCAACGTACAGGCTGTAAGCTGAGGGCTGTACAAGGATACCTACCCCAGCCCACCACCTCTCACCAAGGGTAACGCCAGACTGAAACAGAGTCCAGCCCCTCTCCAGGAGACTGGTTCCAGAGCGCAAGGCCATATGTTGAAATGAGCTCAACTATATATAGTTGGTATCTCTCATCCTGGTGCATTAGCTCATGCTCCTTCCCCACCAGAGAGGTGATGTTCTATGTCCCAATCACCAGCCTTGATAACCTTGATAAAGTAGAACTGCCTAAACCTTCTCCTCTGCCTACACATCCAGTTTTCCCAAGTGGATACCAATGCATTGCCAAATCAACTGAGGAACATAATTGTTTCAGTGTATCCTGGTATCCTGGGTCTCTTCCTTGCTGGGCACAACCAAATTACGTTACGTAGAGGTTCAGTAGACATCACAAGTAGAGTGCAATCAAAATGAGAGAAATCAAATTGGGTAATCAGGACACACTGGAGAGAATATATATCTTGGAATACCCACCCCTGAACACTGTCACCCAGGATACCTCTCTGAGGGAGTGTTAGAGATAGTTTCTAAAGAGACTAAATATAACCGCATACGGCTATTAATAGATAGCCATCTTATGAATTAGCTGTATACTTCAAAGTTTACTTTCACACCAGTGACTGTTAACTTGTCGCTTACCTCTCTGGGAAAGGCTCATCTTGCTTTGGTGCTCTGTTCAGCCAGTGGTTCCAAATGCTTTTCTAGTTCACTGTTGTTAAAGCTATAATGCTATTGCAAATGCTGAAAGTGGTAGCAGAGATCTACAGAGCATTCCAGAGCCTTGATGACTTGGTTATCATCCACATGTGCACTGTGGACGCTGGAGCTACACAAGCGTTTGCCTTTCTGACCCATGAAATGTGCAGCTGGAAGAAGTTCAACATAAATTGCAATGAAAATTAAAGTAAACAGGATTCACGTGACCACAATTTGGAGTGCCACAGAAAAAGATTTATAAAACTTTGTAAATGAGAGGTTTTAAGTTTTTAATAACTTATTAAACAATCATTTAAAAATCACTTTATTATTATAGTTTACATGTGGAAAATGCATTGGTAAAATGACAACTTATTTAAACATAATAAAGTATGCAAAAACTTTATGGGTCTGCACACGTCTTAACCCTTTTCAGACATAATTAAATTCATATAATGTGTTCAAATGTTTGAATGATTTCTTGTTTAGTACTTAAAAGGTCTCTCTCCCACAGCCAGTGGACAGTCTGGCAGAGAGGGAGACAGGAGTGCTGCTGAGTGCCCAGACTATCACTTCTGAGACCATCAGCACCACCACCACCACCCAGATCACCAAGGTCTCACACACTTCACTAACAGCTTCTCAGGCAACTGAGATCAATACACTACTTAGTCATGAAAAACTTTAACTGTCTGCTTTCAAGTGACAAAGATTTTCAGTGTGGATGTTGTCTCATAAGTCAGATGTAAATGTTTGCATTAGATGAAACATCCGTGTCTGTCCCTCACAACAACAGTGTCAGTGTTTTTTCCCCAGTGTTGTGATTTATTAGTGTTTGCGGGAAGATTTCAGCGTAGCTGTTGGTAGCCACTTCTCTCCTCTGCACACATCATTTTTCCACTGTTACTGTTTTTTGAGTAATATTTTAAAGGTAAAAATGTTTCACAGCAGGCAGTTTACTGTAAATTGTGCCATTACTTAACTCTAACAAAGGCAAAAGTCTTATTTTGTGCCAAATGTAGCTTTAAACATCAATTTCGAACAGACGAATTCATCCTTCTATGAAAAACATATTCTCCAGCTGCTTCCCATTGGTCTGAATTGCTGTGGTGTTTCTAGAGAGGAAAAACTTTAAAAAGCTTACTATTATACTGTTAGAACTGGAGAACTTTCCACTCAACAATTGGCACATTTTTCTCATAGTAGCCTCACGCTAATTGGTTAATTTGGTCCTTGGGATTTAAGAGAATCCACATTTACTGTCACTTCTGCTGAGAATTTTCCTGCTAATGTGGATTCTGTTCGGAGGGATAATAAAGACTCTTGACTGTGAACGTTGATTGTGTATGGATGTAAAGCTTGTGTTTTAATTTGTGTCACGTCTCTGTTATAGACTGTAAAAGGAGGGATCTCTGAGACCCGCATTGAAAAGAGAATTGTCATCACTGGGGACACTGAAATTGATCATGACAAGGTGAAAAATGTTAATTATGGAGGAGAAGCATTTCTCGGTGCTTCATTGTTCACGCTAAATCATGTTTTCCTCAGAGGTCTGCAGTAAGCAGCTGGTTTAGCTGCGTGTTAGCTCACACACTGATTTACATGAAATTTACATAAGCGATGCTGAAATTATTTGCAGGCTTAAATTGCCCCATAGAGCAATATATCCAGTAAATATATTCTTCACGCAAGTAATTTTAATTAGACTCTACAGGCGTATTGTGTTTCCTCTTTAGGCTTTGGCCCAGGCCATTAAAGAGGCAAAGGAGCAGCACCCAGATATGTCTGTCACCAAAGTGGTTGTGCATCAGGAGACGGAGATCACCCCAGAGTAAGACAGACCGATCCCATGGAAGGTCAGTGTCCAGTCTGAACCCATCTTCATCCCTCACCATTTATTCAGTGATCTGAGTGAAACTATGATAACACTATTAATCGCTTCTGAAGATCGTAGTGTAAGTGTGACAAGGATAGAAGATGTTATTGGGAAGAAAACTGAGAGCATAACCAACCAATAACTTAAGACAGAAACTAAAGCCCCCTAACCTCCACCTAACCACAAAAATGAACTAGCAGTTATGTAATCATGCCAGTTTACAACAGCAGCCTTCTAAAGCTACTTATTTATAGAAAAAGCCTAACGCCAAGATGTAGATGAAGAACCTCGCCAAGCGTTGTTTTAAATGATCCCTGCAGAAGATAATGATATGTAATAACAGTGTCATTACAGTAGTAACACAATTGCCAGCTTGGCAACAGTACGATGTAAACATGGTGATATTTATAGAAACTAGCATAACACAAATCAGCAATTAAATCAAAACCGGTATGTACTGTAGAAGTACAGTAGGCGTAGATGGGATTATTGGTTCATCTCTGCTTGAATATGAAACATGGTACCTCTGCAGAATGAGCTACTAGTGTCCATGTGGCTTCAATTATGGCCTTGTGTATATGATGTTAGAGTCCCGGCTGGGAACCTAATGCTGTTTAGATACCAGCCTGCCAGCTAGCTAAACACCGCAGTCTACCTCCTAGTTTGTATGCACAAGGGGGTGGGGATGGGTGGTCTAAGTGGGCTGCGGGCTGTTGAAACCCTCAGTGCCGTCTCGTAGACAGATCAGGAAGGCACAATGAGCAATGTCAACTAAAGCTTTGATGTTTTCAAGTATTGTGATCAAAAATACTGACATTTTCATGTTAACATCCACTGAATAATCTTTTTATTCCCCCCCTTTCATTTTCTTTCATGTCCATCTATGCGTCTTTATTTTTCCTCAATCTACCACTCTTTCAGCCCTCTCAGCTGCCCCTCTGTTCCTCCCTACTTGTATCTCCATCATGCCATTTTACCTCAGCACACCCAGTCATACCCAGCTGGCCCATCAACAGGAACCACCAGACCTCATCAGAGTGAACAAGCTTCAACAATGAGCAATGAACTTAACTCCATGAGTGCGAAGTTTGGCCTGAAGGAGACAAGAGTCACCAGAAAATTCCCAAGAACCCTGCCAGTATTCCCCACAATCCCCCTCTTGTTCCACTTACTGCCAAAAGAGCAACTGCTGGAGACGTGAATGAAAAAAGAATCTTTTTAAAGAGGAAAAAGAAAATAAAGTACAGCATTTGTGGATTTCTTCCTCTCCAATTTGTCTGGAGATTTTAAGAAAAGAAAAAAAAATCTAGGGCATTTGGTCTTTTAATCTTGATATTACTGGTACTTTATTTTTCTACAGCTTTTCTTACCATCAGAATTGGTTATCAGTAATTTAAAAGTCAAGTATTTTTTAACAATGTATTCCAAGCAGCTTTGACAAAGGGATTGTGGGTGATGTTCCTTGGGACTGTACACTTTGGGACTCAAAGGATCCCTCTCAAATTTTAGTGCAGGTTTGGTGTCATTTCTTGTACAGCATATATTTTATTTTCCCTCTCAATGTGAAAATAATATTTTTTCAATTTATGTATAGAAAAAAAGATTGATTTTATCAAACTAGTGTGTGGGAATTGATCCTTTTATCTTCAAAAGTAAAAGTTCTGGCTTAATCATTTATTCGGTGACATCTTTTTGATTGTTTAGTTGTGCTTGTGTCACTAAAACAGGGCTTTATCGGGACCACAGAAATAGCGGTGTACTGAGATGACCTTTATTTATTTCCACCTCTGTCTTCTTTTTGTGTGTTTTGTGTTTTAGATATACTCAAGTGTGTGATTTTTATATTGAGAGCATTCCACTCATCAGATACAGTTTTACTCATTTCTACTGAGCACATCAGCAGCTACAGTGTTCTTGCATAATGTTTCGACATTTTTCCAAATGGGCAGTGTGTACTCGTCCGGGGAAACTGAATTGCATCACCGGTGATTTTAAGCAATGCGTCGACATTTACAGTCTATTAAATATTGAAGCTTTTGAAGAGAATAGCTGCTGCGTTAATCTGCAAAATCTTTGAATTTCATTGTCTCACTTCAATTTTTATTGCAACTTCATTAGGGCAGTGATCCAAGTATTGCATTACATTAACGTTATAGGAATATATAAAGAAATACAGCAGTTTCTAACAAACAGTGAGCGTGAACCTGAGGAAAGAATACCAGATTATCTGGTGGGTCAAGCTCAGCAGCAGTTTTATTGATTGTCATTAGTGTTAATAATGCTTAACAGGTAATGTGATATATTGCTGACATATTTGACAGTTGGTCAAAATGCTGTTTAATAATAAACTGCAATAATTTTCTGTTACATTTCATAAAATAGCAATATACTTACAAACACTGAACAAAAGCATCAAATAGCACTGGTAACTGCCGCAGCCAAAGCCCCGTCTCAAAATTTTATCAGAGGTGATCCAGGTCCGTGGATAAAAATTTATTGTGGCTCACATCTCCCACAAAATCTCTTGAAATTCAGCTTTGTAGTTTTTGGACAAGATTGCTAAGAGACAAACAGATAGTGGTACAAACATACCTCCATCACCTCCACCAGATTTTCAATAGTTTGAGTGGTATTTGCTGCTTGTTACCTACAACTATCAGTAGTGTAATGGAAGTTACCTGATAGATTTACTTTTTAATTTGCCTGTGATGACGTGTCCTAGCATTTAAACATTAAACTGGTGCGAGCTGATTCTGTACTATTGAACTCTAGTAATGCACAACTACTGCAACAAGTTATACGCTGATTTATGATCAGTTTTTGCAGCCCAATCACCCCAAGGTCCATGAGACGATGATGCAGGTTGTTAAAGACATTAAAGATGCACTCAAGCAGCATGTGCACATTACTTCATTAGTCATGAAAATACATGAAAAAGGAAGATCAAACAGCTTATTAATGAAAGTCAGGAATTACCAGCAGAAATAAAGGTTTAATTCACAGACGGGGCTGCAGTGGTAAAATAAACCATAAACTACAGGTGCTGGATCATAGAGAGAAACTTAGCCGTGATAATGGAAGGTTGAGTTAATCTATCAGCTTGGTATTGATGGTAAATCAATATAATTATTTGAAATACAACACAAAAAACTGATGTGGAAGTAATATTGTGGGATTAACAGTTTGACTTACAGACAGAAAATCATCAGTTTGTGTTTCTCAGCTGAGCAAAACGGAATCTATCTGGAAAAAAAACTGCATAAGACAGCTGATTGCAGTATTGTATAGTGTTGGTCCGTGTATTCATCATTTACACCGTCATCTAGTGTATGCGTCGAGCGCGATTCAGTTCAGTTCAGATGACTTTGAACTGGCCCTTGGGGATTAATAAAGAGCGCAAACGCTAGTTCAACAAAATCACACACTAAAAAATAAATAAGTGAATAGTATAAATGCTACAGTACAATGTATCTCTGCAATTGATTGCTGATAAGTCTTAACAAAAGTTACACTATAATCCCAGAATGTCGGAGCTTTTAGTCAGAAGTTTCTCTATTAGCCGAAGTCTGTGTTCTCCTTCAGATTCTTATGTTCCGCATGTTCCTCACATCCTTTCATTCACTCTGAAATTTGAAAAAAAAAGCATCAACTCTATTCATAATGTTACAGTAGTTTTTAGATTATCAGCTTATTGTCAAAAACAACTTATGAGCTGTGAAACAGTAACTGCTGATCCTTCAGCTGCACAGAAGGGCTCACAGCGTTACCTTATTTAGGCATTTATCATTTAACAGGTACTTCATTTTATCTTTTGTTGTTCATCAGCTGTGAAGCTTTAGGACAGATAACCTGCTTTTCTACAACATTGAGTTGATAATCCACAATGTAATTAGCACTATGAAAGCTGAGCACTGCCAGATTTCTAAAAGAGGGGCGAATGTAGAGCAGGCGCAGGTCTCACAGTCAGTTCAAACTTATACTGTCTGAGTTATTTTTTTCTGCTAGAGTATTTCTAGATAGCAGTAAAATTGCAGTATTTTTACAGTAGGAGGACAAAGTCAGCCTCTTTTGTACACACTGCCCATTCAAATCCGAAACACTTTAAAGTCACAATGGTGCATACACTGCCACTCAAAAAGTTTGGGGTCACTTAGGAATGTTCTTGTTTTTGAAAGAGAAACACATCGGTTTATATCTAACGTGAAATTGATCAGAAATTACAATAAACGATTAACTAGATCGTTCTTCATTAAACGATGACTTGATTTTTATTGAAATATCTGCACGACCATTTAGAGGCCAGTTTTTAGTAATAATTGCTTCTGTGTTCTGATAGCTTAGTGTGTTACCCAATGCAAGTTTAACATGTTAAAAGGCTTTGATCTTGTTTCCACAGCTTAAAACAGCTGTGCTGATTAAAAATACAGTAAATTTGGCTACTTGATTTTCTTGATCATCAGCCCTTCTGGGCCCAATTATAGTCTCAAAGTGACTCTCAAAAAGAGAGCTCACTTCTGAAAGTTCTGAAACATGATGGCTGTTCCCAAAACAGACCAAGAAACCTTTCATGCAACAGTGTAAACTGTGTTGTTTCAAAACAACACAATCTGGCTCTTTGGGTACCAGTAAATCACGGGTGGGGACCTATGAGGCGTACTCTGATGTACTTGTTCTCTTGCTCAGTTGTTCCCTTTGGTACCAGGGAGTAGTATACACTATTGCATGAAATCAGTTTTTTTTTCCATATATAAAAAGCCCTAATTTCTTTAAAGGAAGGTCCTTTTTTGAAACCAAAAACAAGTAAAATGCATCACTTTTTTAATCCACAGGTTTTAGCTATACGAACGTAACTGCAAGAGGCTAGCCTTATCCTTTTTAACACGATCCAATGACCTAAGGGGCAGCACGTGGCGGTTAGCAGAACGTGGTGGGTTTGAATCCACCATCTGCCCGGGGCCTTGCTGTGTGGCGGTTACATGTTCTCCCTGTGTCTGCGTAGCTTCTCTCCAGATACTCCATCTCTGTTCCACAGTCCAAAGACATGCAGTTAATTGGTGATTGTAAAATTGCCCATAGGTGTGAATGGGAGTGCAAATGGTTGTCTGTCTCTGTATCTGGCCCTGCGACACACTAGCGACATGTCCAGGGTGTACCCCGCCTTTCGCCCTATGGCAGCTGGGATAGGCTCCAGCACCCCTGTGACCCTGAATTGGATAAGCAGAAGAAAATGGATGGATGGACTAATGACCTAATCTTGAATTAGGTAACCCAGTTTATCCCTTGAGCACAGGACACTGTTCAATAGTTAGAAAATTGTTCTTTCTTTGTAAATCTACATATTCTGTCAAAGTCATTTATGAGCCAATTAATCATAAAGTGCCATGTATAATGTTCCTGATCAAATTAATGAAAAACATTTGATATCCATTCATTTTCTCCCTCTGACTGACTTGGCCGGTGATGAATTTCTTTGCCTCTTGTGTTGCCTTTGTTGCGTCCATCCATCCATCCATCCATCCATCCATCCATCCATCCATCCATCCATCCATCCATCCATCCATCCATCCATCC
>JAVDPK010001846.1:195499-207142 GCA_034780415.1 Cichlasoma orientale
TCCATCCATCCATCCATCCATCCATCCATCCATCCATCCATCCATCCATCCATCCATCCATCCATCCATCCATTTTTATCTGGAGCTGGGTCACGGGGACAGCAGCCTAAGCAGAGAAACCCAGACGTCCCTTTCCTGAGCCACCTCCTCCACCAAAGTGTTATACCCACCCTCGAGCCTTGGGAGGGTGCTCAAGGGAGAGTACCTGGTGGCTGCAACTGGTGGGGCTCGGTAGGGCACAGGCTGAAGAGGAAACACGGGCCCGCCCTCTTGTAGGCCCACCAGCCGCAGGAGGTGCTGTAGGGGTCTGGTCCAGTATGTGTCGGGCGGTGACCGAGGGCAGAGGCTATCGAACCCGGGTAGAATATTTGACATTTTTAAATATTAAGAAGAATATTTGAAAGTGACCTCAATCTTTTTTAGATTAATTTATATAGTTTGCATTTAATTTTCAAACACCATACTTTTTTATTTACAAAATGCCCTTTAAAGTCCTCAGATAATTGTTATTCTCTCATTGTACGAGTTCCATCATGGCACTCCTTCTTCTCTTTGTGAACAATCAAGATGTTATTTTCTATGTATTTTCTTAAATGTGAACCCTTACATGACCGTCACACAAAGACATGTAAAGAGCACCATGCACAAAATAAACACTAATGTAGTCATTATATATATTTTAATATTGTGCTGTGTCTGTACACAACCAGGATTTACAGAGAATGGTCTGAAAAAGAGAAAATGTGTGGTGAGCAGCAGCTCGCTGGGCAAGAACGCCTTGTTGTCAGATGAGAATGCCCAGGCTCCGTGGCACTGATAGGAAGGCAGCAGTTACTCAATTAACCACTCGTTACCATCACCATGGCAAACCTTGAAGCAGATGTGCAACAGCAGCAGAAGACCACACCAGATGCCACTCAGCCAAGAGCAAGAAACTGATGCTACAAATTGACAATTTGACAACAGAAGGCTGGAAAAGTGCTGCCTGGCCTGATGAGTCTCAATTTCTGCTGTGACATCCTGACGATGGGGTCAGAATTTGGCGTAAACAGCATGAAGCATGGGTCCATCCTGGCTCGTATTAACAGTTCAGGTTGGTGATAGTGATGTAATGGTGTGGTGGATATTTTCTTGGCACACTTTGGGCCCTCTAGTAAAAACTGAGCATCATTTATATTTATTTACTTTTTTATTATTATTTTAAATTTTATTTATTATTTCATTTAAAATGTGGACTGACAGCCATCAATAACTGTTTACTGAAAACCACAGTTTAAAAGAATGTAGGTATAATCCAGAGTGTTTTAAGGTTTTAAAGTAAAATAAAAATAAATCTATTGATATGTTCCTTGGTAATATGTTTAATATTTCAAGGAATATAAGAGAGAACTTCACCAATAGGAGGAGAAAGGTGTAAGAAAGAGGACAGGAGAGGAAGCAGAAAGATTTAAAGGTAAGAACTGCTCAGTGACATCTGATAAACAGGAACTTCAAAGCTTACATTTTTTTAAATCAGAGCTTGGATCTGTGTATGATGCGAAGTTATGTTTTTTCATATTGTGAACCGTCCTGCAAAACAAACTGAGGTAGACTAACTTTGTGTTATTCAGAGGTTGCATGAAAATACTGCAGTTTAGTGCAGGATAAACAGGTTCGTTTGCTGTACTGTGGTGAATTTACAGTAAAGCTCTGAATGGGACTGGTGCACAGTGGCTGTGGCGTTCATGGTCAGAGTTAGAGGTTACATCAAGTGTAACAGAGATGAGTTTGAATTTAAGCCGATGATGCTGAGATTCATTCACTCAATTCAACCTTTATAAACTGTATACTGTGCAGTATAAAGACAGTATAAACAGAATGCTGTCAGTATAGGGGGTAGAATACTGAAATACTGGGTTACATTATGTTAAATTCAACCGTGTAAATCCACAAAAAGCAGTAAACCTCAGAGCATCAGCAGCTGATCTCAGCCTGCACACAAAGAAAATCTACTGGAGCTCACAATAGAAGTTATTGTGAGATTCTTTTCCCCACACTGAGCAACTACAACCAATCTTACCACCTGCTGAATTTCACTGTAACCCCTGACTGTACTCATTTTTCTGTTTAGGTAGGGAACAGCAAATAGAGCTTTTTTTTTAAAAGCGCTCTGTGTTCATGTTCAAGTGTTCAAGCTGAGTGCAATCATTAGAATTCAAATTTAGATTGAAAAAAAGTTTGTATTCTCATAATAATATTGATAATAATGGCAGATATTATTTTATTATTATGTTAATATAGCATAATGTTCATTTAGCTTTGCACAAAAATAGCTGGTAGAAACATCCTCCAAAGAGCTACTTTTACTTTCTTACTTGGAGTACATTTGAGAGCCTGTACTTTTTTACTTTTACTTAAGTAAAGAAGTTGAATCAGTACTTCAACTTTTACTAGTATTTTTTTTTTAAAACACAAGTATATGTACTTCTCCTTAAGTACAGAATTTCTGTACTTTTGCCACCTCTGCATATGCTAACTATATGCTAAGGTAGTAGATCCAAACAAATGATGCAATGACCTCACATCCTCTTCATATCAAACCTATAAATGTTTAAAACAGTGAAATGATCCCCACGTCATTTTTACTGTTCCTAACTGCTTTATTACAAAGAAGATAAGAGATTAATGCTGCAGAAAATTGCTCATCTTAGGATTTAGCACACAGAGCAGTCAAATAAAAAACATTTTAATTCAAATTGAATATTTTATTGCTGAGGGCACTCTCGGTGCTGCTGTTTATTTCTAAGGTTGCACATTAGAGCTCTGAAACTTTAAACTGGATCCTTTTAAACATTAAAGGTTACTGTGCCATAATGTAATAGAGGAGACATGGAAAATTGCTTTAATTCATCAAAGTGAAAAGAATTTTACTGATTGAACATTCTTGGTGTGTGTTTTGCGTTGTGTAGCTGTAATTCCAGCAGTGTAAAAGAGACTTAGCAGGAGATTAGAATCAAGTATGAAGCAATTATACATTTTCTACATTACCAAATGAATACATGCACATTCCTGTGGCAATTCAATGCACAGTTTGCACTTCATTCAGTGGTTCTAGTAAGATACAGCTTAACAACTTGCACATGTAAAATGCATTCCCTCACACTGCACTTAAAACATGATGTAAATGAAAGAATCAGTGAAAAAAAAAAAGATGTTTCAGTCAGTTTTATACCGAAACTTGGAATGTAACCTGATCCCGACCAGGTAATGCGTTCAGCATCAGTTACCATGGTGAATTAGCACTTCCAACTTGTCCTCTTGTCTTTTTCTCTGTGCCACCATCTCCAAACCATTCATCATAGCAGGTCTCACTACCATCGTGTAAACCTTCCCTTTCACTCCGGTTTACAAACTAATGTACATCTCATGAAAGACAGCCTCCTCACACATTGATACACACTCACTGGAACGTGCATGAAGTGTTCATTTCTGCAAAGCATTCAGTTTCTTTAGTTTGTTAAGTCTGTTGGGTCAGTATAATTCTGCACGCACTCTTATACTGAAAAACACATCCAAAATACATGATTACACATATTTACATATTTACCAATGTCCATTCTCACTCATATATATATTTTACTGAGCTGATGGCCATAGCACAGCGTATATTTACCCAGCGCCAGTGTTCATTTCCACTTCCAGTTGTCAATTTAAACTACTTCACTGTTCCCCTGCTGTACATTTGAATTCAGATCAGCTCAGTTCAAAGGTGCTTTACTGCCAAAGCATCAAAGTACAATTTAATGTAACCTCACAATGTTTTTAAAAAATTTTAACAATTAAAATAACACAAAGATTCATACATATATTCAGTTACATTTAATTTAATTCAGCATGCGTAATAAATAATTTCTTTATTCTGATACTTTCCAAATACAGCCATTATCAGCAAAATCATCATATTCAGTCCTAGTATTCTGTGTCCTTGCTTACTCTTCCACTCTGACTTTGCCTTTTGTTCTCTGGCTCTCCTTCCCACTGGTTGTTGTTATCCAGCACTCTGATTAAAACTGACATGTTTCCTGGAGCTATGCTGTTTCAGTTAGCGGTAGCACTGGTAAATGGTAAATGCACTGGTACTTATATAGAGCTTTTCTACTCTAATTGGACACTGAAAGTGGATTGGCCATGCTAGCTTCCCCTCCTGCAGTTTTCTCTCTTCCCTCCACCTGACAACCTTTGTCAGCACAAGTAATATGGCCTTATTATTATTTTTAATCAATAAAGTGGAAATTAGAAGACCATCATCAAGTTCTTGCCTAAGGTAATGAGGCAGGTAGCGTTGGAACTTCGGCTCTTGGTGTTGGCGGTCAGAGGTCTGCAGTCCACTGTCATGTTCCCTGGAATTCTATACCCAAGTTTGGAGGTCTGTATTTTTGGATTCGTGGTGTTTTGAGTTATTATAGAGTTTATATTTTTAATTTAAGAATTCTTTTATTTATTAGCACAGTGGCGTGGTGGACAGCTGCGAGGGAGAGCATGGTTGGGAATTCCTGCCCATCCAAGATGTTGTACCTGTTGCTCAGTTTTAGTGTATATGGAGTTGGAGGATGGTAGGTTAAATTTTTTCTATGGCTGTTCCTTTGAAATATGGGCCAATGAATCTGCAATGGAGTGGAGCTGACCGGTGTCTCCTTGCTGCACCCAGAGATGCTTGGCCAGGTCTGTGGAGTCCAGTAGTGAATGGTCGTTGTCAAAACAGAAAAAAAGGCTACAGCAGTACAGTGTAGTGTTTGGTTTTTCAGCCCATGTTTAATGAAGTTATTGATCTGACAGGCACAGGATGGTTCAGCAGGGGCAGCGCACTGGCAGTCCGTAATTATAAAATACAAAGAGCTGAAATAAAACCAGCTGTTAAAAACAATGTGTCCACAGCAGCCACTGTCAGTACTTTTTATACTGTATTTTTGATCTTTGGTGTGTGTGTGTGTGTGTTTTTTGGGTTTCTGTCAGTTGGGATTCTGGAGGACTGCACGGGAGCACGTTTGCGGTCGGTGAAAATCTGTACACAGCACAATTACGTCCTAAATCAGCCACTGTAACATTCCATTTGGGATCCTTGTGGTGTCTCTCTTTTGTGTGACTGTTTTCATTCTCCACTGACCTGTGATAGAGGTGATATGCTTTCAGCAAACACTGTCATAGCAGGTCTACGGCTGTAGAACAAATGGAGCCCACAATTCTTGTGCCCTTCATATTTTGGGTATTATTAACCAACCCCCCCCCCCCCCCTCCATCCATGGCTCGGCAAACATCTGCTGTCACAGTCAAGCTTTATCACGGGACACAACATTGAAGTAACACAGAGCTCAGGCTACAGCTCTATCATTCAGATAATAAAGACAAATTCTCCCCCTCCTCCTTATTTCAGACTGAGTCAACGCAGCTCCCCAGGCTTTAAGAACTGCACTGTGTGATAACACTGAAAATAGCAACTGCAAGGCATGACAGGATACAGTATGTGACATAATATATTTCACCCAGTACAGCTGCCAGCAGTCTGTGCGCAATGTCACACGACTCAGGAAACATGCTTCAGTTACCAGCGGAAGTAAGACCCAAAGCAGTCATGCTCTATAGTGGATTAATGCAATTATTTTAGTATTGTATAGCACTCAAGGTACCTCAAGGTGCTTTATATTGTAATGTAAAGAGCCGACAATAGTAGAAAAAAAACCCAACTCCCTATGAGCATCTGCTGCAACCATTTGGGAGTGAGGGGAAAGAGAAGAGAGCAGAGAGAGACATATGTTGCTGCAGTAGGAGAAAGGGTTATAAGATTAATTAAAGCTGCAAGCAGCAATAATAGGGGTCTCGCACCCGGGTACATGTTGAGCCTGAATGTTTTTAGCCCAGTAGGCTACTCGGATGTTGCGTTGTTCGGCCACTGAAACATAGCAGTGGTTGTTGCAATGCTTCTTTGTGACTCATGGATATAATAATACTGAGACACCCAGTGTTTCACTTGCTTTTCTCTTTGCTCTGTTTCCATTTAAATTTACAACGAGGTCATCTTTATCCTTTATTTCCGCCTCGTCACAGAGGGAGTGCTCGTTCATAATGTTCTGACCTTGAACTGTACATATAAATACTTGGGTAGTCTCGAGGTTAGTTTGGCATGGCTCATCAGGGATTTAGGGAGCTTAGGGCAGTCTCAGGTTTTAGGTAGATCAGCTCTGGGATCCACGATGTATTTTCTTAATTGATTATTATTATTGTTATTACTATTATTATTACTATTTCTATAGTATTGCTACTATTACTATCTATTTTATTTTCTTTGATGGTGCCACCTGGAGGGGATGTGTGGGCGGGTGGGGGAATGATGTTATTGCCATGAGTATTTCTTCATGTAGATTAATCTTTTATGTGGAGAAATCTATAAATAAAGTTGGAAAAAAATGCTTATCATTCATCACTCAAGGTAGGTTTGAAAAAGTAATAAAAGCCCTTAATGGTACAGACATTTAAAATACACCAATGCATATTCGGTTGTATAGACAGGCAGTTGCAGTTTCCATATGTAGCTCTCTTATAGGCACTTAAAGGCAGTTAAGACTTTCTAATAAAAAATAGTGCTGACACAAGAAGTTAAAATCTATAAATAATAAAATAGTAAATCTAAATAAATTTGGGGGAAAAAGCAAAGTAAAAGCAAATAAATACACTGAACAATTACAACAATAGTGACCTTAATATAAGACAAAGATGCGAAGTATAAAATTCATGAGAAGTCTAAGTCGTCATTAATGGTTGATTGGATTACTTTTTTTTTTTAAACCTTTATTTTACCAGGTAAAATGTTTGAGAACCAGTTCTCATTTACAAACATGACCTGGCCAAGAGGCCCCAATAGAATCAGGTCCACTACACATAGATACACATAAACATAAACATATAAACATACCAAAAATCATTCAATCAATAAATTGGAGATTAACATGGAGCATGCATGTAAATCATGACAACTGGATAAAAACAGGAATGAGGAGAAGAATAGATGAGTTAGCATAAAGGGGAGCGAGGGGACACTAACGTGTGTGTGTGTGTGTGTGTGTGTGATTGTACGCATGTATGAATATATATAGGAGACAGTGTATGTGGGTATGTAAATTAGTGTGACCTGGGGTGATCAGCATGAGATTGAGGGAGCTTTGTAAAGGGTTCCAGTCATTTGCTACTGCAAAGCGAAAGGAGTTGCAGCCTAAAACAGTAGAGGTATTGGGAATGGTGAGCTTGATGTATTCACTTGACCTTGTGCAATATTTATTATGGGCTACATGAAGAAGAGATGAAAGATAAGGTGGTGTCTTCCCCAGGATTGTCTTATGGATGAAGTGAACCCAGTGATGGAGCTGTTGGTTTTATCACTTCCACAATAGCCACATTTCCATGTGTATTGTTTCCTTATTATAAATAATGTGCCGGCATGCATGCCTGTGCAGGCCCACAGTGGGTAGGTGTGGGTGAACTGCGGTGTTGTGTGGGCAGGGCAAACCCACACTTATCCCACGCAGGCCCCAAGTGGCTGTGCCATGAGGGTATGTTTGGAGTGATGATGGACGGGTTAACAGATGGGGTCAGGCAGGAGTCTCTGTGGACTATCATGTTCACGTGACATTGTGATCTGTAGTGGGGGGGCAGGTGGAAAAGAGCGTAGACAGGTAGAGGTATGCACTGGAGAGACGAGGAATGAAAGCCAGTGGAAGAGTAACAGAATATGTGTGTGAATGAGAGGGAGACAGGTGGAATGGTGAAGTAGCAAGGCATAGAGGCAGTGAAGGTGGATGAGTTTAATAAGCTACAGACAGTGCACAAGAGAGGTGAGGAAGAGAGCGCAGGCAGGGTGGAGTGGGTGGAGATGAATATCAGTGATTTGTGACAGAAGGATAGCAGCAAGAGATAAAGGGATCGTTTCCAAGTAAGACCTGCTATGATGTATAGTTTCAAACCACCGGCACTCACAAAAAGGCAGGAGGCTAAAAATGTTGACCAGTGACCGGAATGGACAGGATTAGAAAAGATAACATCAGAGGAACGGCTCAGGTTGAGGACAAATGTAACCCAGCTGAAGAAATGAGTTAAAATAAGAAATCATTTGTCCAGTTGTGGAGTCATCGCTTTATTTGTTCTCATTTTATTGTTACATTCACAAAGCAATGGTCTGAAATCATTTGTTTTGGTTGCTGTACTTAGGTATAGCAGGCGCTTTTATTTTGAAGGTCAGCAGGAAGTTCTATGTCATGTTATTATGAGTAACTTGGGAAAAAAAGTCTCAGGGTGGTCTTGATTAGTAGCAGAAACGGCTCAGCTACAGAAAATTTGTTAAAGCTGTCTGTAAGAAGCTCCTGAGTCATAATAGTGGGATGAATGTTGCTGAAGTGGACAGGAGTGCTGGGGGAATTAATGGTGCCCCGTGTGTCTCAGTAAGCTAACTAATGTCTTGTGTGTTAAATGTTAACAATAAGAGTATTTACGTTTAAGCATACTTTCTTCTTGGGTTGCAGATGTTTAATGTCTAGAAAGAGATACATTTGATACACAAAGTATTATTTTACTACCATATTTACTGTATCGATAAGGAAAGTCTCTCCTTATCTGAGGGTTGTAATGTATGATCTAATGAAACCTTACAAGCTGTAACACTCATTATTTCTTTTGTCTAATAATTCTGTTTGTTTATTGTAAGCATATTTGATTAGTAGTGCTGAAGTAGTTCTAACATCAGTTGCATTTTAATGGTTTAACTGAAGAATACAACATATTTTTCAGGATGTTAAATAATTGCAATTTGTAGTTATTGTTTAATTGTTGAATTTATGATTCACTTTAATCTTGCACAGCAAGAGAATGTGAAATAAAACTTTTAACTGTGATATGAGAATTAGGTGAAATAAGGAGCTCAAAGACTATTAGCCTGTTTTTAAACACAGGTCAGGTCTTTTATTGAGCCGTGAGCTTCATGATGAAGGTCCAGTGAAGCAGTCAGACAGCAAGCGATTGATCTGCCTTCTGGTAGGATTCCACGAGTCACCCCGACTGGTTACAGTGAACAAACTAAAAGAGTGCACTCCAGACAGTGAATACTAGATTTGTGAAGCTGCAAACCTTTTTTTTTCCCGCTGCAGTCCTTGAATAATTTGACTAACAGATAATATCCTCTTGTCCGACTCTACTTAACTTTTCAAGAAATTAAGGACAATGGGGTTTATCTTATTTTGTTTTGTGAAGGGCCCAGGTTGTAATTTCTGTTGTGAAATTGTTACCTGGCGCAGTTAACTGAACTCTTGTGCGTTATGATCATTTGCACTGGTACTCAACTCCTCCCAAATCTAGAGCGAGATGTACTTACCCAGGAGTGGATTTACACAAAGTTAGAGATGCAAGGCTAAGATGGTTTGCACATGTGCAGAGGAGGAAGAGCAAATATCTTGGGCAGAGGATGTTAAAGATGGAGCAGCCAGGCAGGAGGAAAAAGAGGAAGACCACAGCGAAGATTCGTGGATGACGTGAAGGAGGACGTGCAAATGGTTGGCGTGACAGAAGAGTATGCTAGTGACAGGGTGAGATAGAGGCAGATGATCTGCTTTGGCAACCCCTAAAGAAGAAGAAGAGGAGGAGGAGGAGATGAAGAAGATTACTGAAAACATCGTGCCCCAGAGTGATGCTGAAGAAGTAGTTCGTTTGTTAGTTCTGCGCTGAACTATTGTAATTCTGTATCTGCTGTTCTACAGACTTTAGTTGGTCCAGAAAAGCGCAGCAGCAGTACTAACAGGGACTAGAGAGAGAGATTGTATTGCTCCCATATTAGGTTCTCTTCACTGGCACCCTGTCCATCTGAATTTATGCTGCTTTTCCTCACATACAAACTCTTACATACTGTAATAAGACCCCATCTTATTTTAAAGACCTCATAGTACTATATTGTCCCAGTAGACGTTCATGGGGTCATGGGAGGATGTCCCCATCAGTGATGGGTTTTGTATATTTTATTGCAAAGCTAAAACTCACATTATCGCCTCTGTTCGCTTTCCAGCAGGTGGACTCAAACCAATCCATGCTAATGCCAGTTAAAATGATGATTGAAGTTATTACCGATTCAAACATCAACACACACACACACACACACACACACACACACCGGCGGCTTAGATGTTTGTCCATCTATCTTATCCTCTGTCTCTTCCTACAAACTGAACTTACACGGATTCTATTTCTGGCAATGCAGTTCTAGTCTCCACCTGTCTGCTCAGTGGGTGATGCCACTTTTCCCTTAAAGTACAAATGACAGTGACAGTTAAGCGCAGCATTGGTTTGTGCGCTTTATTACAAGCTTTTTCCCAATAAAAAATGCAGAACTATCACATATTTTAGCCACAGTATAACTAGATATAAAGTGGTCACGCTGAACACAAGTAAAGCTGCAGCTAGCAGACAAGACGAAGCTCTACTATATGAAAGTCTAAATGTTTAGTGGCTAAATGCATGGAAACCTGTTTAATCCTCGACTCACTGATTTAATTGTGAGCGTGTGCGTGGCTTTGTGCGTGTGTGTGTGCATATGTGCATGTGTTTCTGCCACCTGGTGTTTTATTTCCTCTCAGCGCATTGGCAGTGCAGTGGAACAGATTGTCAGCTTTGCATCCCCCCTTTGATAATGCAGCATTTGCAGTATATTTTTATCAGTAACAGTACAAACTCTGGCACCGTAGCTCTCGTGGTGTCAGCAGAGCTTGACATTGCACAACTGGATATACTGTAGTTCACCGTTTAAAGAACAGCATGCTCACAATTTGGGGGGGAAAGGGGTACAGCTGCAAGTGCAGACCAATATTATATTCTGCAACCACACCGTTGAAGGTCTGGCCAAAGCTCTTTTAAAAGCTTAACCTACTTCTTCTTATTCTAATAATGTGTCCTTTTGAAAGTGTGTACCAATAGTGTTTTCATAACATACTTTTCGCATCACGTCATTGGATGAAAATCCAGTTTGAAAAAGTGATCAGATCCTTTAATTGGCAGAAATGTGATCTACACAGTGGGGTTCATTCTGATATGTGCATGGGAATGATCTTACCAGTGCACACTGATTCAGCATATGTGCGCTCTAGCCAATATCAGCAACACAGATAGGACCAGTACAGTTAGGAGAATATTTGGACAGTACATTTCTCATCTGCCTCTATACAGCACCACAGATTACAAATGAAACAAGATCTGATTGACATGCAGATTTTCAGCTTCAGTTCAAGGTGTTTAACAAAAGTATTTCATTGACTGCAGGGGGGATATTCCCTCCGAGGTAATCTGTCTAATCTCCTATTACCTCGTTTTAATTTACAGATCGCCAGGCTGCTGCTTTGCTGGTGTCGATTTCAGGAAGCCGAGCCAAAGTCATTACACGCCTGTGATTATGTGTTTTAAATGGTTTTAACCTGTCAGCTCAGTGCTGAAGACGTTTTTTGTGCTCTTATATTTTTGTGTCTGTCAGTGCTTGTTTATGCAGACTGGGGATTAATTAACTAACCCTGGTTTGTGTGTGTGTGTGTGTGTGTGTGTGTGTGTGTGTGTGTGTGTGTGTGTGTGTGTGTGTGTGTGTGTGTG
>JAVDPK010001846.1:208824-228000 GCA_034780415.1 Cichlasoma orientale
TTTTAACTGATGTAAAGTTGCCTATTATTCACGTTAGGTTTGATATTTAATGTTATGTCATGATTTGGCAGAACTGGGTGGGTTTGGGATTTGCCCCCCGTCTGTCTGTCTCTCTTATTCTCAGATATTCTCGGGTGGGGCTTGGCCTTTCTCTGATCTCCACCTAAAGGTGGAGCTTCTCAGTGTGGGTCAGCCCTTCTTCATACTTTTCCAATTGAATAATCATGCTGTTCCTTGCAGACTGTTCCTATTGTTATGGCGACTCTTACTGCAGGTAAGCTCAGTTTGAAGTGTTGTTTGAGTTCACCATTTTCTCTCTGTGTAGCTCCTCACCTGAGAATAGTGATGGGCAGATGAATACTTATCAAACTCTGAAGCTTTCCATTCAGTTGGTTCAAAAAAAGTTTCTCAAGGCTTCATTGCAAAGTTTTCAAAAGATGGGACAATGATTGTGCTTATGAATACTGGGGTGATGGTGACTTTATTCATTTTTATTAAAGTGTTGCCACACAGGGGAAACCCTTCACCTTTCGCAGCTCCATTGAAACCAGCTCGTCTGTGTCACAGCAAACTGGTGAAACTCCAACACTAACTATAACAAATTTTGCGGGGATCCATTGCGTTTTCATAAATCATGCCAACACTCGTGGAGTAGCTGTTTGGTTTCTCCAATGTAGAGGTCTGAGCACTCCTCACTGCACTGCACAGCACATACTATGCAGCTTAGCTTGTGTTTGGGATTTTTGTCCTTGGGATGAACCAGTTTCTGTTTTAGAGCGTGGCTGGGTGTGAAGCACACTGGGATGTCATGCTTGATTTATCGGAAAAAATTTGGATTTTCTCTGACATACCTGATACTAACCAAATACACACGCTGGATGGCATTTCCTTGGCCTCCAGTAACACTGTGGGACCTCTTGGAGTCATTTTTGACCAGGATATGTCCTTCAGTGTGATGCTGAAAAGCTAATTCATGCATTTGTTACTTCTAGGCTGGACTATTGTAATTCATTACTCTCAGGCTGTCCTAAAAGCTCCCTGAAAAGCCTTCAGTTGATCCAAAAGTCTGCAGCTAGAGTACTGACAGGCCCCATCTTATCTTAAAGACCTCATAGTACTATATGCTAATAGAGCACTTCACTCTCACACTGCTGTTTTACCTGTGGTTCCTAGGATGCTAAATGCTAAGTAAAATGCTTTCTGGCCCCTCTTCTGTGGAACCAGTTTGGATTTGGGAGACAGACATGCCTCTGTTTTTAAGATTAGGCTTAAAACTTTCCTTTTTGATCAAGCTTATAGTTAGGGCTGGATCAGGTGACCCTGAACCATCCCTTAGTTATGCCGCAATAGGCCTAGGCTGCTGGGGGGTTCCCATGATGCACTGAATATTTATTTTTCATTCATGTTTTTACTCTGTTTATACCCCACTCTACATTTAATCATTAGATATTATTAATCTCTGGTTCTCTTCCACAGCATGTCTTTTTTCTTGTCTCCCTCCCCTCTGCCTGAAATGGTTGCAGCACATGGCTCCCTGAGCCTGGCTCTGCCGGAAATTTCTTCCTATTCAAAGAGAGTTTTTCCTTCCCACTGTCACCAAGTGATTGCTCATAGGGGGTCGCTTGATTGTTGGGTTTTCTCTGTATTATTGTAGGGTCTTTAACTTACAATATAAAACACCTTGAGGTGACTGATGTTGTGATTGGGTGCTATATAAATAAAATAGAAAAATTATCTGATGGTGAAAAACTGATTAAGAATCAGTATCAGTGTTCAGCGTTGATTAAATTCAGGCTGATAGTGTGATGTGGTTTAACATAGTTTTAGCTATTGTTTGCTATCTGGGTGTGCGCACAAAATTTGTCTGTCAAAAGTAAATTACATTACAGGTACAATCATAAATGCTGCAAATCTCAAAGGAACATTTACACTGAGGAAAATTTGTTTATTTCATAGAGTAACAACATTAATCCCGAAAGATACAATGTAGAGTGGTCCATCTTTCACCTTTTCTCATCTACTTTCTTATGCACTAAATATATTCCTCATGTGTCACAGGGCTGTTAAAATAAACACAGCTGAAACTGTTTGGTTATTTTCAAAAGTGACAATTCCATTTCCTTTTTATTTATACATCAGTACAGAAGTCACACGTTGGAGCTAAAGTGCTCAACACAAGATTAGCAATTCACATTTGTACTTTAAATTTATGCAATAAAACAAAGTGAAGGGTAAAATCAGCACAGACATGAACATACAGTTTGAACAGAATCATTTTGGAGATAAAATGTGCATTTGAAACGTGGTCAGGGTTTTGTGGAAATTATTGCAGAATTACAGCAGAACACGAACAAAGAAAGGATGTGTGTGCAGATAGTGAGGCCTTTCACCCACGCAAAGTCAAAGCAACAGAAATCATGTACAAATATGCTCATCTCGTCAGCTTCATTTCACTTCTCCCCTGTGGTTCTTTGACCTCGGTGAAACAGGTATGGGTACTTCTGAAAGCTGCAGCTTTGTGGCCTTTGGGTGTTGTTTAGTTCTGTTGCTTCCTGTATTTTTACTGTGAAGAAATTTTGCAAAATGACACGTCAGTGTCTGCAATCTGACTTCTGGGTAGTTGTGTTCAGCTTCATCATGGCCCGGCACCTGCTGTTTGTCATCCTCATGAGTAAGTTAAAGCGCTGCAGATTTCACCATAAATGAACGCAGGTTCACACTTTCGAACAATGTTTATTCTACATTTTTAAAAACTGATAATTTTATGTTATGCATTCTTACAGCTTTGTTCTGTTTATTGAGAAACTAATTTCTTAAGTGGATTAAAAATAAAAACTACCTTTATATTGACTTTAAGCAATAACAGACTCAAACTTTAATATTTTTAATGCGCATACATTTCATATCTGTGTTATTATTGAGTTATTAATACATGTATGATTTTACCTTTTTATTTCTGACAGTTTCTTCTCATAAGATTCTAGTACAAGGTCAGTCTCCAATTTACTATTTCACTTTTAAGATTTTACACACAGTTTGCTTACAATGAATCTCTCTTGATTCAAATAATTTCTAATATAGTATATTAACCTATTATGATGTAACATGCCTTTACCTCTAACCTTTTAGCTCTTCTTCCACCAACACTGTCAGTGAACACAGCAGTGATCTCAGAGACTGACTCAGTCTCATTTCACTGTCACCAGCATCTGCTTCAGCCTATCAGTGTTATTTCTATACTGGGGAGCAACTGTCATGGTCCTGGGCCGGTGGTCCAGTGTTTTATGTTTGTGTTCTGTTTCATAGCCCCTGTGGTCCTGTCTCCCTGTGTTACTGTGTGTTGGCTTCCTGTTTTATTCTGTTAGGTCTCCCGTCTGAGTGCAGTGTGTTTGGTTCGCTTTCCTGTCTCCCCAGGTGTTCCGGATTCCCCATTACCTGCTGTGTGTATTTATCGTCTGTGTTGTCACCTGGTCCTTGTCGCGTCATTAGTTGTTCCCTGTTGTTGTAGCTGCTTGCCTGCTGTGTGTCTTCTGTTTCATCGTAAATAAAACTACAGTCCTGTATCTACGTCCGTGTTTTGGTGTCCTACCTTTGGGGTCCTCATTTCCTGCCTGCGCAGCGGGGAACCGTGACAGTATTCCTTTAACTTTAACTAGTAATAACTTAATGAATTTCTTCACAAACAAGGTTTTAAACATTAGAAAAGAAGCGATGACTTTTTAAGTAATGGTTTAAGATCATTTGGAGTCTTCACACTCTAATGTTAATTATGGAGTTCCACAGGGTTCTGTCTAGGACCAATTTTATTTATACTCTACATGCTTCTCTTAGGCAGTAATCTCACCCTACTGTAGTTGCAGTGACAGTTACCCCCAAATCTGGGAATCTAAAGGAGGACATGACAAAGACAGCTTTGTGAAACAGAGTAGAGGTTTCAGCCATAACGTTACCTGCTTCCAAGGTGAGAAGAGGATAAGATCTGAAGAAGCTAACGCTTATACTTGAAGACGTTATAAAGAACAACTTTACTTCTAGACTGATGTGTTTTAGCTTTTGCTTTCATCTGGGTTATCATCAAAATCTGACAATTTAACAGATTCATTCATTAATTAAAATAATGGAGCGGTGGAGAATGGGCAAAGCAGATATCACAACTTGGGGAATAGCCTGAGAAATAATACCATGAAGAGTGACAGAACAATCCGGTGCAAAGTGGGTGGACGAGCTAATATTTAAATGCAGCCTAGAAGAATGAAGTGGCACATAAACCCAGTGAGAGAGAGAGAGAGAGAGAGAGGAAAGATAAAGCTGAGAAAAACAGAAAGTGGCAGGTCAGCACTGGAAGTAAAGGGGACAACAACTGATGCACAGGGTGCAGGATTACACGCTACAGTCAAATCTGTCCAGACAGCACTTGATACCGATGGTACTAGTAGCTCTGATAACGCTGAAGCACATATTGGCAGAGTAATCCTTAAACAGCAGAATTTTTTTTTTCTTGGTGAGAAGGTTTAGAAGTGCGCTGATGTCTTCATATTTGTGTTTGTGTGTTCTGGAAAACTCAAGGGTTGCAGTAGAAGGGACATTTATTCCCTGAGGTTGTCCTTAAGAGAGCATTCAGACTCGGACTGCAGTTTTATCAGGGCCTTTATGAAGCCTGGCCGTGCAGGCAGTGCTTGACAGGCACTAATTATGATGCTTAAACAAGTGAGGTAGAAATGTTCCCAAGTTAATATAATTTACTGGCACCACTGCAGCGCAGCAAAGAATTGCAAAATTGGTTGTCTATGAACATCCCCGTGTTGTTCTGAGACAGGTTTCAAATTATATGAGCATGAACTTCTTAATGTGTTCTGTCTGATACTGTGATTATGTGGATTATGAAATGCCCACAGGGGTGCCAGCAAGGTTTTTAGTCAAGATTTTAGTTTAACATTTGATATATTTGATTAAAGTCAAACAACTTCAATCACTGCACTGTCATTTTCTGCATCTGTTATAATTCATGAACAGTATTCTTGTGCCTTATATTGTCACATTTACCCATACTGCTCTAAAGAGATAACAGTGTGAGGTGATTTTAAAATTCTGTATCGCCCCCACTGCTAATAGCATGGACTTACTACACAAAAAGATCTCTTGTACTCATGTGCTCATTGCATGAATAAATACAAACATTAAATTGCCCTCTGCAAGAACCAACACATCCACTGCCAGATCAATGCCCTCCCAGCAAAACTGATGCAATCGTTTTGATGACCAGAATTTGTATAAAGATGTTTTTGGGTTTTTTTTACTGCACTTTTAACTTGACTTCATAAAATAAGTGCAGTTTTTTATGTGCATCCATTTTTCTCTGCATCCAGTTTTTCTGTCCGTATTCAGTTTTCTCTGTGCGGTTAAATTGTGTTTTTCATTCCCTCCCACCTGAGAGCTGAGGTAACAGCAGGTGGTGTTTTAAAGTCTAAACAAAAGCAGAACAACCTAAAACCCAAATCTAAAACAGACAGATGGGCAATATTGTATTATGATTAGTCATGCTGTATTTATGCCTGAAGAGTTCAAAGATTCTATTCTTAGCTGCTGGGGAAAGAAAAAAAAACAGTTTTATAACTTGTACAGTTATAATTGAGGTAAAATGGTTCACACTGAGTACCAGTTTAGTATACCGACATGACTGCTTAAAAACACCGTACAGGTTTTTTGTGTCTGCTCTGTGAACAGGACCCACACAGGTGTGAGAAATGAGGCAGATGTTTTCCAACAAATTCATTAAACTGAGGGAAAGATCAGAGTTTGCATATGAAAGGCCAGATTTACTAAGTGGGTCTCAGCCTCTAAAAAGTCTGAAGTCTTTTTTATTTTTCTGTCATTTTTTCTTTGATATCCATCTAAAATAATTATACTATATCAACGGCATTTTAGCATCTTGTTCTAGTCTTGTTAATTAATAAACAAGATCATAAAAATTTTAATGTGTGGTAAGGTGTATGCCACATGCCACATGTCACTGTTCCTGTTTGCTGACCTCTCATCCACCGGTTAGAAGACAGAAGCTTATGAAGGAATAATGGTTCAAAGAGCTCGGCTGCAGGCATTGTTTCGAGTCTCATTGTCCACTGAAGTCAGCTGTACTCGAGGGAGCTACAGTCACAGCAATATACTTTAGCTATAATAAATCAAAGTCATATTTCAGTAGATTGAAATATGCCCGTGTGCATGTGTAATCTATAATGTGCACCTAGGCGTCCTGGCTGCACGAGGTTACTGGTTGCAGCGGTTTGGATCTTCCTTCTTGTCAACTTGAATTATATAAACCTTTCTCCTACATTGATTCAATCATTTTCTGCTTGCCTTGCTTGAATTTAATTGGCTCTGGAAAGGCTTTTTTTTTTTTTTATAAACCCTCACCCCACTCAGACTTGGTTTAGTAAAGGCTGGGACAGAAGATACCCTCGCGGCTGTGAATGCAAACACGCAGATTGTCACACATCTTTTGTTTTTCACATTGATGCAGTTCAACTGCAGCTTTGCTGTCTATGAAAATAAATCAGCTGCCTTTCTTATTTCATTAGAGAGCATCCGGTCACAGCTGTCTTCCATCTGTTCCTGTGAGAATAAGCTCCATTTAAAAACTAAATACCAGGACAGCCACTCACAAAGTAGCCTTTGAAGCGTTTAAAGCTGAAATGACTCAGTCTTTTGGCTCCACTGTAAGCATCGGGGAGGAATCGTGGTGATTTATTTACCGGTGTGTTGACACGTGAAAGCATCAAGCATCAGAATACTTGGCAGTTGAGTGCAGCTTTTGAATTTGTGTTCTTTATTTCAAATTGATTAATTCTGAACTCACAGAGACCCACGCTTTGCACGTTTTGAGTTACTTTGGAGCTCAAAAATGTCCTGCAGGATCATTGCAGTGTCATAGGTCATGCTGTGGGAGAGTGGTCAGTGACCTTTCTGGTCTTGATTTGGATTCTTTTTCTACTTTGCGTCCACACCTACGGCCAATTTAGAATCACCAGTTAACCTAAATGTAAGAGAAAAAGGAGGAAACCCACACAGGCAGGCTTAACTGCTGGTGACAAAGAAAGTTGGGTGATATGGTCCCAAGGCACTGCACCCTGCTGGGTTATGACCTTAGAGATAGGAAAGGGGTCCACAAACTAGGGTGTCAGTTTGCAGGACTTTACTCTTTACTTTACCCTATGGCAGCTGGGATAGGCTCCATGCCGCCACCACCTATAATTATTTTGATGATTTGTAATACCCATCCAGTATTGATTAAATGGCAATGAAGAAATCTGTGGGATCTGTAAGAAGACATGAGATACTGCTCTCCTTGCAGTACCAAAATCAATGAATGGAGCAAATCCAGGTGGCAGTGCTGCAGGTCTGCATGAAGAACCCACAAATGTTTTTTGCTACTTGCACAGATAACCCATATAGCCTATCATTTGCAATCGTCAAACCATGGGTCATCAGTCAGATTCTATATAATCAGGGGTAAAGGTACTTTAGTGCTCAGGCCTCCCAAAATGTGGGCATCGCCCACTCAGCACAAAAGAGGTTAATCTGAAAATGAGGCATAACATTTTATTTTCCAATCACCTAACAACATTATCATGTAATATAATCAGATTTGGACATGGTGATTTCATGCTGTTCTTATCTGGAGCCGCTCTTAAGCTAGATAGAGTGATTATGTCCTGGTGCGCCTGCCTAGCTTCTGGAGAGACCTTGCTCCTTGGATGAGTACTTACTCAGGTTCTTGTCTGAGGAAAGCAGAGAGCAAGTCCCTGAACTCAAGCCTGTGGAGAAACAGTGAGTCCCTACCTGCATCCATGCCTGCGAAATATAACCTGTGACCCGACCTGTGTTAACACCTGTGAAAGCAATGATCAGTTCCCTGGTCTGCAGCCTGCAAAATGAGAAAACACTCACCTGCCTAAGACCTTTGTGATAACTGGTCTCAGTCTTGTGGATAAAAGAGACTTGGAATCATTTTGCTTGAATCCCACCAATTAGCCTGAACGTGTTCGTTAAAATCACTGAATTTTTTCCAGTTTTTCCTTCTCTGCAGCAGAGTCTTTTGCTGAAACCTTGACAAATCTCGATGCTGGCAGCAGATGTCACAGATGGAGGTTTATGTATAAACTATGACATGATTATGTTGCCTATCAATAGGAAGTTCTAAAAAGGAGACAATTGCTCATCGTGATGACACAATACTTGAGAAACTACAGTTACTCAGCTTTCTAGAAATACTCTTGCGGAGTTTGAAGTAAATTGAATTAATAGTTGTTTAGATATGTAAATAACAAACCCCTCCCTGAGCCTGCTTCTGCTGGAGGTTTCTTCCTGTTAAAAGGGAGTTTTTCCTTCCCACTGTCACCAAGTGCTTGCTCATAGGGGGTCGTTTTGACTGTTGGGTTGTCTCTGTAATTATTGTAGAGTCTTTACCTTACAATATAAAGCATCTGGAGGCGACTGTTTGTTGTGATTTGTCACTATATAAATAAAATTGAATTGGATTGAATATCACTGACTTATTAGCAAGGTGTTGATTAGCTCATCAAATAGCATAATGGCACATTACAGTCCTCAAGAACAATATGAATATCCCTTTTGGCCAATGAGCATTCATAACTGATCCATAAATGTTGCTGTGCATTTATGGATAAATAAGTTTAATATTTGGACATAGCTGCCCAGGGAAATTAATTCAGTGAATCTCAAAGGGGGCATCTGGGTAACCAAAGACACATCTTAATCCTCCGTTCTTCTGTTATTTCTTCTTCCTCCTTTATTCTTTCTGTATGTAAGGTAGTGGGATGGGGAAACAGTGCAGGATTTGTGTGACTTATGTTTAGAATTACTGAGCTGAGATATCTTGTGATCAGTGTTTTGGATGTGAGAAATAGGCCAAACTGATATCTGACTGAGTCAATTTAAACAGCAAGGCTCGTCAATAGTCAGTGCTTGTCTGTGCTCAGTCAAGCACTGACTATTGGCATGGTCTGTGAATGAACAAACTATGAGATGAGCTCTTAGGGCTGCACCTATGTTGGTCCAGACATATTAGTTCAATAACGAAAGCTCAAAATTTGTGAGAAGCCTATATTATTTTGGTGCATTATTGTCTCTCTCCTGCTTGACTCTCTTGTGACTGTCAAGTTTCTTTATCTGCACAGATAGAAGGATCAATATGTCTGCAATGGGAGGAAAAACGTGTGATGGTGGCATAAGTCATCGATTTCTCTCGCTCTATGCTCAGATTGAGGCAGCAAAAGCAATTAGTTCCGTTTAGAAAATGAACATGATTTGGGGGAAAGATACAGTAGATCCTTTCGACCATGTTACAAAGTTCTGTTTTTCTTTATGTGAGGTTGCCATGATGACAAATCCTACCAATGCAGGAACATGCAGCTGGGGAGGATCTCCTCTTCTTTATTGTTGGGTTAAGGAGGGGGGAACAGGGGGGTGAAAAGGGGTGAAAAGGGCATTGTGTTTCTGTGTAAGATTCAGAACTCACTCATACCCCTCTGGGGGTGTGTATGTGACTTCTCCTCATACGAGTAATAAACCACGTAAAGGAATCTTATCTCTCATTTGATAAATAAATTTCCATAACAGTTTTCTCTGTAATTATTGCAGGGTCCTTACCTTACAATATAAAGTGCCTTGAGGCAACAGTTTGTTGTGATTTGGCACTATATAAATAAAATTGAATTGAACTCTCCTCCGACTCTCCAACTCCTCCAACTGACCTCCCTGCACACCATCAGGTCTGTCACTGCCAGGCCTGCCACACTCCAGGGACAAGTCTGAGGTAAAAGGGTACAAAACACAGGTAGTAAATCCTAAGTTTTAACAGATAAGTTTATTAAGCATGGGGTGCAACAAACAAGAGGTTCAGGTGGTCCAACCCACTTCTGAGAGTTATTTTACACACACACACATACACACCAGACAGAGAATAACAGAGCAACAGAGGAGAGACAGAGACAGAGAGAAGATAGGTCTGCACCTGGAGGCCAAGAGGGACCATAACAATCTCACAATTTTACAGCCTTTATTGTAAAGATACTAAGTTTTGTGCTGTGGACTAATAGTCACTGGTCTCTTAAAAAAATAGTGCTAATGTTGTAAGATGCTCATGAGATATTTTAATTGTGATTTCTACCTAATTTTCCAACAAATAAGACCATTTAAAATATTCTTTCATGGCATAATAATTTTTCCATTTTCCATTAATGAATAAATGATCTCATTTGGATAGAATTTGTTGAAACATTGTAGGGGAGCAGGTTGATGTGTTATGTAACATTTCACCAATCTCAACACAAATCAAAGCACTGCCAACAGAGAGAGGGGAAGAAGCAACATCAGCATCATTAGAGGCAAATGTCAGAAGAATATCTGCAGGCACCCACACACACACACATGCACATGCAGCCAGTTAACAGCCCACACACACATTAAATCCAGTTGCTTTTTTTGCACTATTTTTCAGTGTAGTAAATTAACAAAATTGAGATCCTTTTTGCTGCTGACATCCTCTAATACAGTCCCTACAGGTCTGGACGGCACTTTCCTCCCCGCTAATGTTGGGCTAAAAATCGAAAAGAAACTCCAAGATGCGTTCAGATCAAATGTAACTGCTAAGTGGATACAATGATCATAAAATCTTTTCAAGGAGGTCAAGCAGAACAACAGTTCACTAAATGTATTAAGTTCATTTAGATTAATTTGTTCTAAAAAATAACTATGTATCTAAATCAAGAGCCAAATAAATTTAAAATAGTGTGGCTGGGGTAAATAATCCTGGCCCGCTCTCCTCAGCCTTACACTGTGGCAGATACTGTACACTCGAAATGGTGCTTCAGCTTTTTAACACAGGCCATCTTTGACCCGTTCCTGACCAGATGACTTCAGCAGCAGCATGGACCCCACACCACCATGGATCATTTAAAAGTGCTGAATGTGCAAAGGTGAACTAAATGCACACACTACACAGAGTACAGAATAGTTCCATCAAATGCTAGATAAGCCTTATTATGTTTTATAAAATACAAGACAATCTGTCTTGCTTAGTTCACGGGGGTGCTGCCATTACTCTGAGTCTTTGAGAACAGTTCCATGCTGCGGTGGGTAAGTCAGGGTTTGATGCTGATGAGAATAAGTTACTGTGCTTCAATAGGATCTGTCGTCTCCTCTGACTCATCGCCATGGCGCTGCTGATCCTCTCCTCCGAATATATGCAGGATCTTAGCGGGGCGACAAGCTGCACTGCATGATAGGCTGGCACAGTCACTACTCACTTCCCCATAAAGACCGTTAGCTCAACATTGCTCTGACACAAGGATTATGCTGGCACGGAATTTTTGACAGCAGAAATATCAACATGTGTCATAAAACCAAATCTCTGAATACTGCAGTCAGAGTTTACTGCGGCAGATTTACTGTCGGGAAACCCACAGCTGCTGCTGTTTTATATATTAATATCTTTTTCCTCAGCCTGTGTGGAGAATGAATTTGCCCTTAAATCGTAACCAGTTTTTTTTTTTCCCTCCATATTTCAAAAGCACCTGTACAACCTTGCAATTCACGGAGGTTGCGCACATTACTTCAGCTATTGCTCTGAAATCTTCTACTGGAGCAACACAGTGATAATGAAGGGTTCTGCTGTGGCTTGACTAAACAGAAGAATTCAATAAAGGCTGGCTGTGCGCAGCAGTTGGACTTTTGGACAATAACCACAAGCAAAGCTTTCTCTGATCCGTTCCCTGCAGGGACGCTTCTCCACTCTTGGTATTACAAAGCCATTCAATTACTTTCATCACATTTAATGCCTGCAGTCTTGGTTGAAAAGCAGCATTCCAGTATCCAGTTAGAAGAGAAATGACGCTATCTTAAATAATATTATTGTGCTGCACCCCTGCAAACAAACAAACAAAAAAAGCCAACATTAATTTCAGTCAACACTCTCTTTTTGTCATGGTTCCTCTGTCCTCCTGTGTGTTCCTGCCATTTTCTCTCTCCTTTGGCTCCTATCTGTTTTTGTTGTTGTTCTAACCCCAGTACTTAAGTACTAACCCCAGTACTTAAGTACTAACCCCAGTTAGTACTTAAGTAACGATCCCACTGCTTAAGCCGGTAGTGGCCCAGTCAGTCTTTGCTGGATCGTTGACTGAACCACAGTCAGTGTTGCTGGCTCCCTGTTGTGATTACTTCTGTTCTGCTCTCGTTGCTCTACTTACCTTGCTGTTTTCCTGTCGTGTTGATTTTCAGGAGAACCGGAGCAGGAGAGGCTTAGCTGTTTTTGTGGGAGATGCCGTGGATGAAAAATCTGTAGATTAACCCTCTTTGACTGAAACGACAGTTCTTTACTGGAGTTTCTGCACATCATCTGTTTGAACTTTGAACCGTCAATAGATCTGTTTAACTTTTTCCTGGAGTCCTGCAACCGAGTCCTACCCGTTTGATGGCCTTGACAGAATGATCCAGCCAAGAAATGGACTCTGTGCACCGCACCCTTACTGTTCAGGAAGAGAAGCTCAAAAGGCATGAGTATATGCTCCACCAAATCTCCAGTGAGCAGGGAGCAATAACTCAGAAACTAGCCAAACTGAAAGGTAAGATCAGATGATCTGTATCAATGACCAATGTTAACTCTCTGCCACCTCCTCAATCGCAGTCTCAGTCCCAGTCTGTGACATCATGTCCTTCGCTGCCTCCTGATCTTCCAGAAAGGCCCCTGCCCATGCCACAAGTCTTTAGTAATGAGTTAGAGAAATGTGGCGGTTCCTAACACAGTGTTTCCTGGTGTTTCAGCAACAAAACAGGACAGCTGATCGTTCCAAGATAGCTTTTATGGTGAATCTGCCGCAAGGGAGAGTGTTAAGTTGGGGCCAGGCAGAATTGAAATCTAACCCCAAACTGGTCAGAGATCACATTACATCTAAACTCCCTGCAACATTCGACCATCTTCAATTTGCATACCGCCCTAACCGCTCCACCGATGACGCCACATCAGCAGCGCTACACCTGAGTTTGGACATCTGGAGAATAAGAACAGTTATGTGCGGATGCTCTTTATTGACCTTAGCTCAGCTTTTAATACAGTAGTCCTTGAGAAAACGTGGACCACTAGGCATTGAAACCTTACTGTGTAACTGGGCTTCCTCACCGACAGACCCCAGACGATCATCATGAGCACTGGGGTTCCTCAGGGCTGTGTCTTGAGCCCTCTGCTGTTTACTCTGATGACGCATGACTGCCAGACTCAGCAAAAGCTTTCTCCACAAGCCATTAGACTACTCGACTTAATATAATAACACACTTAGAGATTCTCTACTTGCAGACTCTCTGCACACATACACATATTTATTAAGTTTTAAATACACTGTGCTGCTACTTATTTTCTATTATTGTCTGTGCAATAACTACTATAACTACTAATTTTTTTACATATTTATTATTACTGGTACTTCATCACTGCTAATTATGTGCAAATTTTTTTAATTAGTGTGTATATATTTGTTTACTTACCTAACATGTTTTTTACTTAATGTATATTCTGTCTCTTACTTAAGATGCTCCTTTAATTAATGTATATTTTGTCTTTTTATATGCTACTTTTTGCGCACTGGAGCTCATTCAGCTGTGCACTCCCAGCTGTATAGTCTGAATGACAATAAAGTTCACTTTGACTTTGACAATCTTTCTTTTCTGGACTTCATTTAAAAGTTTAAAGATGTGATCGATAAAGCTGCGGATCCAGATATGGCAGCTCAAAAGCTTTTCAGCGTGAAACGAGGTAAGAGGAGTGTGGCTGATTTTTCCAGTGGATTTTTGGATTTTGGCAGAAGCGACAGGCTGGGAGAAGGCGCTTGCATTGTTCATGTGATGAACTGAGATATGAGTTAGCCGCTAAGGATTGACCTGACTCTCTCGACACCCTCATATCCATGTGTATCAGGATGGATGACCATATGCGGGAGCATGGATACCCGCTTTCTGCTTTCAGTGGAGTTACCCCAGAAGAAGTCATGAGCAAAGGGAGCGTGTCAGGAGAGATGGGAGAGCAGCCCATACAGCTCGGTCACACCTGTCCGTCCCCTTCTGAACAGAAGAGACGATCACGGCTGAGTGCTTCTACTGAGGCCAGAAAGGGCATTTTATTGATGCCTGTCAGATTAAACCAAAAAACAGAGCCCGCTGGTAAGAGTGGGCATGATTGTTAATAACTCCTCCCTACCCAGACTTTTTGTGCCAGCTAGAATAAACTCAACCTGACACATTCAGTCCAGGCGTCAACTGATTCTGGTGCTGAACAAAGCTTTATTGATCGTTCTCCGACTCAAGAATTAGGTATTCCCCTGATTACATTATCTGAACCTCTGCAAGTCACTGCTATAAATGGTTCCCAGCTTCCTGACATCACGCTGACTGATCCTGTCTCACTAACCCTCTCTGGAGATCACGCTGAACTGAGCAGCTTCTGTCTGTTTGAATCCCCTCACACACCCATTGTCCTTGGTCATCCCTGGTTCATCACTCAAACATTTACCGGTCCTTAGTAGAATCTCTGGTTGGTGCCTTCAGTGTCATCAAAACTGCCTTAAGTCTCACCTAAGTTAGATTCATCTATCCATTCTCCAGCTGTACCTGTCTTCTGTGCCTGCTGCTTACCATGACCTCGCAGAGGGTTTTTAGAAAAGACCCAGCTCTTCCGTACCCATGTGTGTGATTATGTGTGATTTCAGTAAAACAGCCTTACCTCTCACCAATCTGACATCTCCCAAGCTTGCCTTCCAGTGGAAGTCAGCAGCCCAAAACGCTTTTGATAACCTAAAGAAGCATTTTGCCTCTGTCCCGGTCCTCACCCAACCAGATCTCTCAAAGCAGTTCATCGTGGAAGTGGAAGCTTCGGACTCAGGCGTGGGAGCGGTACTTTCTCAACAGAAAGAAGGTAAAATGCATCCATGCGCTCTCTTTCCTCACCGTCTCACTCCCGCAAGTTCGGGACCTGATCCCACGCCGGCCGCACTGCCAAGCAGCACATGTGGTCGCCCGCTGAACCGCTGAGCCACCCTGGCCCCCCTCCAGACAGTTTTTAAGAGCATCTTCATGTGAGCACAAAAACCTTCTCTTGATTTGAGCTCCAGATGATTAAAGTTGGAAGAACTCATCCGTTTTACTGTATATTAATATACCGTCCACCTGGCCCATCCTCCAAGAGTTCAGTCATCTCCTGACTTTGATCTTCAAATTGTCGAAACTTCTTACTGTGGCCGATTTTAACTTCCCCACTGATGATGCTACAAAGAAATCTGCAGCAAAATTTATCAGACCGAAGGTAATTTTACTCAGCATGTGACCCAACTCACAACAAGGGACGTGTTTTAGATCTTGTTTTTTCTCAGGGCCTGAACATTGGCTCTTTATTCTCAGGACATTTTTACTTCTGATCACGTGTGTCATTTTTAATTTATTTTCTGATCTGAATCCTGTTACTGGTCATCGTATAATTTCTTCTCGTCTTTCGGATCATCTTTCTGCAGATCCATTTTCAGGGCACACACCACCCCTCCCCCTTTCTCTCCAGCCTCATGCCTTAACCTGCCGTCAGTCTTAGAGAGCTTTGAACCCATATCTCCTAAGGCTCTCATCAGTTTGGTGGATAAAATGTAACTATCCTCCTGCCCACTTGACATTTTACCACCCTCGATATTCAAAGAGATGTTTCGTATCATTGTGTGCTCTCAAAGTAATTAATAATTCTTCTGGCTGTGTCCCTACATATTTTAATCAGGCTGTTATTCACCCTCTTTTTTTTTTTAAAAAAAAAAAGCCCCCGCTGACCCTTCCCTCCTTCAGAATTTTAGACCAATTTCAAAACTGCCTTTTATCTCCAAAATTTCAGAAAAAGTGGTGGCCAACCAACAAATAGAAGTTTTAACAGCTCACAACATTTTAGATAAATTTCAGTCTGGGTTTCTCCAGACGCACGGATGAAACGGCTCTTCTTAAAGTTTCAAATGATATTTTAATGCGTAGAGATGCAGGTGAATATTCAGTCCTTGTACTTTTGGATCTCTCAGCTGCCTTTGACACAATCGATCATGGTACTGTATCCTGATTGAGAGACTTGGGTTTCTTTTTTAAAACAATTCTATTGAACACGGTCGTTTTTTAATTAGTCAGTTTTCAGTAATATTTTATTTATTGTTACTTCTGTTAGTTTAAAGTTATTTCACTTACTGTTGTGGGATTCTCTTTCTTTAACAGGAGGATACCAACAATTTTGTCCACATGTTTATGGGCTGTTGTTAAAAGAAGAGGCTACACAGCGATAAACATGGCGCGTCCCAGCTTTTTTTGAAACATGCTGCTGTGATCAAATTTAAAATGAGCTAATGATTTTCGTAAATATTATATTTTATATTTTTATAGTTTTTTTTATTATGAATAAAATATGTGTTGAGATAGCCATCATTTTTATTTACATTTTATACAGTGTCCCAACTTTTTTTGAATTGGGGTTGTTTTTCACAGCTTTGACTACAGCAGAAAGTTGCACCTTGCAGTTCTTTGTAAAGCTATGGGTAAACCATGCTGTAAACATCATATCTGTTTTTTTTTTTTTTATTGCTCTCCTGCTTAGTGATAGTTGCAAACTCTGATTTAATAGCTTGGTCTCCAAACTGAAGGAAACAAAATCCTAAGTGCCTGATGGAATATCAGAAAAACACATCATACACTGTAAAACACCCACAGTTGCTTTTGACATTGTGTTAACAGTAAATTGCAGCAAAAACAAACCTTGACACTGAAAACAGACGTCGGGCAATGTGATAATAATTATCCTGCTCTTACCTCATTGCACAGATGCTGCAGTTACACTTATCAATGCTTGCCAGATCCTAATGCATTTTGCTATATTAGCTAATGGGCAGCAACAATTATGTGTTAGTACAAATGATCCTGATTGAATGCTGAATTAACAAAGCCATTCGTTACAGAAACCTCTTTCCTAATCTCACTGCTTTGGTTGGCAGTGTGCAGAAAGCTCTGACAGGCCGGTTGAGCAAAAAGCAACAAGCCCTGATGTGTGGCACAGAAGTTCAAAATCACGAGCCCCGATTTTTCATATCTACACCTCCTTGCTCTCCTGCAGTCGTGTAATTTTCTGCCTTCCTCTGCTTTTGCCACAGAGAGCAGGAGGTCCTGCCTGCTAGCTTTATGAAACCCAGAGGCCATCTTGTAAATGACCAATTAAATAAGAAGAGATCATGAGGGACTGCATACCTGCCCTAAAGGAACCATAAAAGCTAATAAGACTAATAAGAAGGGGCGGAGGGGGTGTGTGTGGAATGGAGCCATACATCAGGCTCTGCTGAGGATAATTGCAACTAGGGAATTTCTCCCTCCCACTCCACCCGAGTCCTGAGACTGCAAGAAAATATCAAAATTCTGCTGTGTAACAAGAGGCTAAAATATTCCACTGCTTTCATTGAGGTGATGAAGTGAGTTTGGGTTTCACTTGCCCAGATCCCAGCTGGATGTTTTTGGCCTAGATGATATAGAAGGAGTGAGGGATGGGATTGTCAGGAATACATGTAGAGAGATGATTATATGCTGCATACACATGCAATCAGGAGCCATTCCCCTCATTCTGAATAAATGAGATGACAGCAAACAAGAGTTGCTTTTGCTTTGCCTTATATTTGTAACACAGGCATGGCAATGCTGTATAACTCAGTGGCCAGCACAGGGCAAGGCAGTCATTGATGGTTTTGCCAGACCGGAAATATTGCTTGGTATACATTTAGAACACAACATGTCACATATGGTATACAGAACAGGCAGCACAGACAAAAAGAAAACCAGAGGAGAGTGTTGAAACAAACATGGAGCGAGGAGGGGTGACCACTGCACATCTGCACATAGTGTAAAGGGGGGCAAGGAGCAGGAGGGCCTGTGAGACTGTGATTCATAGTCTTCTTCCTCTATGACACACACCCAGCTGTATGCAGTAACAGCAAGCTTACTAAATCTAAGTGGAGTTGCAGGCTTGCCTTGTCTGCACAATCCCATTCTGTCCATTGATCAAAGGTCAGGAAGATGTGATGAGAGTAGAAGTGTAAATGTGTGTATGTGTGTGTGTGTGTGTGGGGGGGGGGGGGGCTAGATAAACCTCCTCATAAATACTGGCCACACTATGAAAGACTGCGTTCATTACAAGGTAATACTGCATTCACCAGGAGAAACACAACAAACAGAAAATCTTCTTTAATAATCTTTTTGTTAACTTGGATCTTACTGTCATAGTTTGGGTTAAAATCTTTACTCCCGATAAAAAACACTGACCAAATGGTCCCCAAATTAGCAGCGCTTTCACACACAATCATTTAACACAATATTACATGATTCCAATTAGCTATAGGTACATTTGAAGGGCTTATTACAGTGCGTCAGCAAACATCTCCTGCAAATGCAGATGGGCAGCAAATTCATAAAAAAAAAAAAACTAAATTCTTTGGATCTGCTCGCTCGGTTTGCTCGGCATGGTTTGGGTCCACTTGTCCCTTTAGAGCTAGAGAGGTGGGGGGGGGGGGGTCACTCTAGTGAAAGTGTGTTCTGGGTGTTTATCCTATGATGAAACAGCCAGCAGTTTTTGATTGACGCATTAGACAGGGCTTTCCACAACTGTCATCAAAACACCAAATGAGAGAACGTCTTTGGGAAGAATGGTGCTATAATAACTAATGCCAAAATCAACTTAATCAATCAAGCTGTTCACCAATGCATTAATAAAACATTATAAACATAATAAAACATTATTATGTGTTCATGAGCTGCTCTGAAGGTTAAATAAAGAGACATCAGACTGATGTACACTGAACAGTGCCATGTTTGTATTTCATGGGGCAGCTAAAATAATAACCTTACCTAACAAAATGAGTCAACAGTCATCAGCTGCAGTTTTGTGTGCCGCGTTTAACTGTCTCAGAAGGTGATGAGGGTGAAGAATAAAATAATACCCAAATGTGCTTAATGTAACATATCAGCATAATAAATATGCAGTATAGGCTGACATCATTACTGTGTTGATATCTGGTTACAATGTTATCATGACTGATTCTTTGGGGGGGGGGGGGGGGGGGG
>JAVDPK010001846.1:248346-270829 GCA_034780415.1 Cichlasoma orientale
TGGGGGGGTTTTTTGGAAATGGACAACCAACATCAACAAAACCAAACGAGTGAAACCAACCTAAGATAGAGCCCGAGGACCATAATAATTAAATGTAAACTGTGAAAAGAGTGTGTGCAGTACAACTGAAGAGGGTAAAAATTTGTTGCACAGAGATAACAGAAAGACTGTTTTGGATGAGAAATCTTAGAGGGCAATATGGAGGAAGCAGATCAACCCAGATCCCAGACCTGTGGAAGGAGATGGCGAAGATGATGAGGTATATGAGCCCGCCAGACCCAGCTATTCCTCACATAAACAAGCGCACACTTAGTCCATCTTCTCCTTGTGAACCAACTTAGGGGCATCCACAAAGTCTTGGCCATTAAACAGGATGATAGTGGCTGTGATTGCACTTGCAGCTCCCCAGAACATCACGTAAGCCAGGGTCTCTGTCCATGTGTCACCTGGAAGGTATATAGCAGTCATTTATCCAGGTTTACAAAGCAGCAGGCATCACATATTATCTGGAACTTTATTGTCCTCTTCCCATATGACTAATGGAGCAGATGTGGGCTGACATTTTGACCCGGTAGACTCGGGTGGAGAGCTGACGCTGCTCCTGACATGCTGCTTTCACAAAGACAGCTGTATGAAAGGACTGGAACCCTAAAAATAACTCCTGAAGTTTAGTTTGCAGACTACTTTTACTGAACAACAGCGACACAAAGTCTGTAATGTGAAGCTGTAGCAACAGGAAAAGGTTTGGTCAGCAGTAACTGAACAACTGGGACAGATGAGAGCAATCCGTAAATTCAGGCTGACATAACAAAAAGACAGGAATTAACTAAACTTCAAAGAGACTGGAGTTTAAGCTACCAAAGTACTGAGACAGACGAAACAGGAACATCAGCACAGCTCAGCACGATTATGCTTGCAGTTGTTAGGGTCACTGGAACACAGCCGTTTATTCAAAACAGGGCACGTTTGATATGAATATTTGCACAGTGGAAGGCTGTTAAGGCACTTAACCAACCACGATGTAGATCAGCCTTTGGAACCTGGTATAAAGTCAATATTATAAGAACTGGGCAATCAGACACCTGGATGTTACATCATCACAGCTCATTTCTGCATGCTGAATTACATGTTTCACTGCTCTGGCTGTGCTTCTTTCCCGTTGCAGCCATAGGTGTTCTGGTCCTTTTAACTCAGGTTTCGGACTTCGCATTGGTCTGAAAATGTGAGGCTTTTTAAAGACCGTAGAAATCTCTGATAAAACCAAAGACCCTATAAAAGATGGATGTAGCTACTGTGACATCACCCACTGGTTAGTGAAGTATCATTCTGATACCTCAAAATGAGCGTTTTCATTGTTGCCATCTTGGTGTTTTGAAACCAGGTGTGAGGAGCAGAGGGCGGATCTGACTGTGACTGTGCTACCGGCATAATACTCATGACCTCAGCTCATTGGCTAAGGACTTGTGATTGACAATGAGTTACAGAGCTCATAACCTCATCAGGAAAGCGTTTACTGAGGTCAGTGGAGAGCGCCTACAAAAAACTTGTAGTAAGTGTTGTAGTAAGAAAGTGCTTCGAGTGCTCAAATAGAGTAGAAAAGCACTATAGAAGTACCAGTCCAATAAAATAAATATAATTGATTTATATTAATCTAAATATGCTAAATAATGTTACTAAAGCCTTGAAATAAATATAGTCTAGTACACCCGATGTAATCTGTAGCAGTCAGTCATCCAATCGCACACATTCATATAATGTGTATACCTAACATTCAGCCATTCCGCCCAAGGATACTTTGATACCACACAGCTGCTCCAGGGTTACAAAAAAGACTTTGGTGGGAAAACGGCGCTCTTCCCTGACCTCAGTGAATACTCTCCTGACAGGTTTTTGGGCTCCATCACTCATTTCATGTCATACTAAATAAAAAATTATGAATGTTCTGTGTCCACACACAAATTAAGAATTGGGCAGTACTGGTTTGAACCAGTAGATGCACTTACCAGCCATGAGAAGACAGACAATGCACATGGAAAATGCCACCAGCATGATGATGGGCAGCTGGAAAGAGAGAGAGAGAAAAAAAAAGGATTAATCAAATGATTAGTCACAGTCTCTGCTGCTGTGACAACAGAAAACAATACTGATAGTACTGACTGTGAGGAACTTCCAGTCCTTTTGCACACGAAGTGGAGTGGGTCCGTCTGAGTCATCGACAGCAAAGTTACCCAGGAACAGGTCAATGGAATCCTGAAAATGATGGCAGTGGCACTTTCACTCACACATGTGAGTGAAAGTGCCACAAAAGCAGAACCCCCATTTTGCAAATGTTTGCTCAGCATGCATCACACCTAAAGTTCTCAATCATTTTTGGCCTATGAGATGTAGCTGTGGTCTGCCCAGCAACACAAGTCCACGTTTTATGGTTGAGAGCTTTATGTGGACCCAACTGCATTTGAATGGTAAATTGATGACCTGCTCTACCTCCTGAGCTACAGCCCCCCCAAGAAGGCAACTTGACACACAAATTTTACAGTAAGCATGACAATAAACGATATGTCTGGCCTCTAACATAATTACCGTCGTACCTTTTGCAAACTTTCCCAGAATTGGACATCAAGACTAAAACAGTGACTTGTTCTGATACCCTACTTATTTCTTAAGTGGCAAAGTGTGAAACAGTACCTGTCTGAATCCATCAGAGAAGTTGTTTTTGTAATAGCGGATCATTGAGTTCCAGCCATCCATTAGCAGCCCCCACCTGGTCCTCTTCCCAGTCCTGATAGAGATAAACTCTGATTAAACAGCAGTTATTACAGTAGTACTGCAAAGGGTTGAGTACATGTTAGTCAGTGTGGTAGAGGATGTTACTGTACGGTACCTTGTGAAGTCTGTTTTTAAGGCTCCAGTTCCTGCATACTGTACAGCGCATGCATTGGCATTGTCAGCCCATGCTGGTTAGAGAGCACACACACAAAGATAATGAGGCCACACTCTGAAGCTACACTTTCTACCAATCTCACAACACATGCAGCTGGGCAAACAGATTATGTTACCGTTCTTGTAGATCTTCTCAAACTCAGCCTGCTCTTCAATGCGCTGACCCACATTCAAAACCCCGATCCTCTGTGGAGACACAGGAAGAACACCTGTACTGATCAATCAGATTCAGACTTCTAAAAAGCATCTCAAATTCTTTAAGCTGTGTCTTTCCAAAATATCCAAATCCATGATAAAGTAAGTTTTTGTCTCGCTAACTGGGAACATCATTTAAAGTGTATATACAGCAAAAACTCAGTGTTTGTTGACCTCCCTTTGTTCAGTATGGTTAAAGCATTACAGGACAAATGAGCAAACTCCAAATCACTAACGCAGCACTGCATGAAACCCTACACCATAAAAGCATGACCATAAATGTATGATTGCTTTACTGTCACAAACTGGCAGTTGTAAATTGAAAATACCTGAAGCTGAGTCTGTAGCGAGCGTCGAGCGAGCAGGCTCTGGATGACGTTGGTCCTGTCCAGGCAGTCCATGCAGTTACTGCGGAACACTCCTTTCTGCTGGGCCATCGTCTTTCCCTCCGAGTTCACCATGAAATAGCTGCATACAGAGAGAAGTCTGAATACTTCTTCACAGTAAACAGTGAGACATTAGCAAAAAAAAGCTTCTAGTTCAATTACCCATATTCATCTTGTGTCTCAGAGACAGAATCCACCAGGATCTGAAGACGGTCCCACCTCATGTGGCTGCACTCTTTGTGGAAGTCGAAGGCTATGTATCTAGAGAGAGGAGAAAGTCATTCAAATTCTACAGTTAGATTAGGTAGGAGATGATCAACAATTTTGACTGGACAGCAGGCTGTTAAAAAAACAACAGCACCATTTTTGAAAGCTTGTCAATCATTCACTGGAAAGGTCTGCAGAGCAACTACACTGCAAAAAATTTAGAGGAACACTTTGAAAACACATCAGATCTCAGTGGGAAAAAAGAAAAATCATGCTGGATATCTATACTGATATGGACTGGGTAATGTGGTAGGAACAAAGGGATGCCACATCATTTGATGGAAATGAAAATGAATGTACAGAGGGCTGAATTCAAAGACACTGAAAATCAAAGTGAAAAAAAAAAGATGCAGCAGGCTCATCTATTTTGCAGAAATTTCACTGCAACAACTCAAAATAATACTCAGTAGTTTCTATGGCCCCCACGTGCTTGTGCCTGACATGCCTGACAACATCGGGGCATGATCCCAGTGAGATGATGGATTGTGTCCAGCAGGATACACTTTAATTCAATTGTATTTATAGCGCCAAATGACAACAGCAGTCGCCTCTTATATTGTTATGACCCTACACTAATACAGAGAAAACCCCAACAATCAGACAACCCACTATGAACAAGCACTTCGTGACAGTGAGACGGAAAAACTCCCTTTTAACAGGAAGAAACCTCCAACAGAACCAGGTCCAGGGAGCAGTAGCATGTGACCGGTTTGGGGTGAGGGGAGGGGAACAGCACAAAAAACACACTGTGGAAGAGAGCCAGAGATTAATAATAACTAATGATTAAATGCAGAGTGGTGTATGAACACAGAGTGAAGACATTGTCGTGCACCAGCGTAGAGTCTGACAATGGATCCAAGGATTTCATCCTGATGCCTGATGGCAGTCAGGGTGCCGTTGCCTAGCCTGTGCATCCCTCCATGGATATGCCTCCCCAGTCCATCACTGACCGACCACCAAACTGGTCATGCTGAACAAAGTTACAGGCAGCATAACGTTCTCCACGGCTCCTCCAGACCCTTTCACATCTGTCATGTGCTCAGAGTGAACCTGCACTCATCTGTGAAAAGCACAGGGTGCCAGTGGTGGACCTGCCAATTCTGGCATTCTGTGATACTTTGGAAGACCACTTCCCAATAATCTGTACAACAGCCTTTAAACTTGTTCTATGATGACTCTGCAATCTTGTTTCTCTGAGTAACCTGGTAATTTAAGTTAATGTTAACATACTGAATGACACCGTAACTACTCAATGCCCAGAAAAAAAATAGAGTGGCACTTACTTGAGCATATCATTATTCATGCCAGACACCATCTTGGCAAAGGCCTGCTCCAGTGGCTTCTCTGAGCCCTTCTGATTTACCTGAACAGAAAAAAGAAAAAGAAGCGACAGGATGGTAAGAGAGGTCTTGCAAGTGCTTATATTTACCATTAACTGAATAGGAAAAGAAGGAGTCCTCACTAGGTTCAGAATAGTTTGCTTCCCATAGATAAGGAGCTGAGAGTCAAAATGCCTCTGGAAGCCATCCATCTATACAAAGTTTACGAGAGATTAACATCAGGTTTTTCCATTTTCCATAATTTAAAAAAAAAAAAAAAACATACACAGACACATGAACAAGCAGATGTGCAGACAGATTAGCTTACATGACTTGGGGTTTTGCTGATTATAGGTTTAGGTTTGTATCTGAGGTTGGGCCTCTGACTCCAGTAAAAGGGCATTGAACCTCGTGTCTGGAGATTAAAAAAAAAAGAAAAAGAGAGAAGGACTGTCATTAAAAAAATACACCTCTAAAACTTAATAAATGTAAACTAAAAGCTACACAGAAAGCCAACTATAAATGATCCATAATTCAAATAATAAAAACTACAATATCATAGGCCCTTAAACTTGCCTGTACAAATGAAGCCTTTGCTCCCTCATACAAAACTATCTGCTCAGTTTCCACAAAGTTAGCAGCATGGCCTTCAGAGTCGATACCTGAGGAGACAACACGAGTAGTCAGAGTTAGTGATGAGGTGGACCACCTCTACCTTCTGCTACTTTAGAACAGGGCAAGATGATCCTGACACACACACACTACGAGGCAGGGAGGTTAAACTCTACACTGTCTAAAGTTGACTTATGATGCTTTTCCTTACATCTGTCATACAGTGTACGCTGTTACATTGGTGATTGATTGGTCCCATTAAACAAGGCAAAACTTTCAAATAATAATGTCAGCAGGTGCGTGCAAGTAATCCACCAAAGCACAGTATAAAACAAAGAAGGATTAGTTTGAACTATCTGTGCAAAGCTACGCTAATGCAGTCGAAGAATATGTCCTCTTTAAGAAAAGGCGTTAGCTGTCAGCTAATTTTTGCTCTTCATCAATCACAATCTAATAGCACACTGCCTGGTGCAGTGACAATACTTCAGTGTCATGCTTTGAGGTTTCTACCTCTAACGTAGTATCTGACGCCAGCCCGGAAGCAGCTTCTCCTCGATATGAGGATCCACTCAAAGATCTTCCCATTTATACGACATGGTTTCATGACAATGACTGAACCGGGAGGGTCAAAGAAAAGGCTTTGCTTAGGAGCTTATCTTAAGTGTGGTGTAGACAAAATAAGATGGTCCATTACAAAAGCTTCACATTCACTGCAAAGGATACATCCATGGATTATAGGAAGTGCGAACCTATGAAGCTGTGGAGAAAAAGCGAAGGTGAAACAAAGTATAAAAACATTCATTAGTGTAACTAAAACAGAGTTCCGCAGTCAGATGCGTTACCTCGGGCTGCCCAGCCAGTTCTCTCAGGAGGTTCCCGTTCCACACAAACCTCTGATCTGCCTGAAAACCACAAGCAACCGTGTGAGACATCAACACATAATTCAATACAGAAGTAAATCATTTGACAAGACTTTGAATTCATGTTAGGTTTAAGTTGTTTAAGAACCTGTGATAAAACAAACCAAACAAATACGTTATAGATAAATGTTATTAAATATACACTGCTTAAAAAAGGAAAACTTTTTAATCAGAGTTTAGCATCAAGCCCATTAAACTTCTGAGGGGGTTGCTAATCAGTTTCAGCTGCTTTGGTGTTCATGAAATTAACAACAGGTGCACTAGAGGGACAACAACGAGACAACCCCCAAAACGGGAATGGTTTTCCAGGTGGAGACCACTCACATTTTTTCCCCTCTTCATCTTTTCTGACTGCTTTTTCACTAGTTTTGTATTTGGTTAGGGTCATTTGGCTGGTAACACGAGGTGATACCTGGACCCTACAAAGGTCGTAAGTCCTCCATGATGGTACATCAATACGTGCCATTGCCAGAGGGTTTGCTGTGTCTCCCAGCACAGTCTCCAGAGCGTGGAGGAGATTCCAGGAGACAGGCAGTTACTCTAGGGGAGCTGGACAGGGCCGCAGAAGGTCCTTAACCCATCCACAGGACCAGTATCTGCTCCTTTGTGCAAGGAGGAACAGGATGAGCTCTGCCAGAGCTACAAAATGACCTTCAGCAGCCACTGGTGTGAATATCTCTGATCAAACAATCAGAAACAGACTTCATGAGTGTGGCCTGAGGGCCTGATGTCCTCTTGTGGGCACTGTGCTCACTGACCGACACCATGGAGCCCGAGTGGCAGCATTTGCCACAGAATGGCGGCCTGTGTTTTTCACAGATGAGAGCAGGTTCACTCTGAACATGTGACAGACGTGAACGGGTCTGGAGAAGCCGTGGAGAACGCTAAATCTAATAGAACACCTCTGGGACATTATGCTTTGGTCCATCTTACACAACCAGGCTGCATCTCAGACTGCACAGGAGCTCAGTGATTCCCTGGTCCAGATCTGGGAGGAGATCGGACCGGACACCATCTGATGTCTCATTGGGAGCATGCCTCGACATTGTCAGGCAAGCACACAAGTATGTGGACACTCAACTTCAGATAAATCCAGCCAAAGTGTACAAAGGGTACTAAACATCCAGGAACATGAATATTGTGTTGCAAATCTTTGAAAAGTAAAAACATATACCAAATTTCACGGCCCAACTCCTTGTTTTGTTTTGTTTTTGTTTTTTGCTTCTATAGACGGGAAAGGTAAAACCTCATGGACAGACCCCAGGACGGACAGATGGACCGCATGACAACAATATCCTACACAAAAATAGTGACCAAAACCGTGTCTTAGTCGGCTACCACATGCCGTTAGGATGGCTTCACTCCACCTGAGTGAGATCTGGTGAATGTGAAAGCCATAGTATGTGGTTCATATCATATTCATACTCATGAAGCTCCACATACATAAGGTATTGTCTCTCATACCTTATGTATGTGGGCACGGTCATCCTGGAAGGAACCAATCCCGTCAGGACAGACATGTTTCATCATAGGATAAATGTGCTCACTCAGAAGTGTAGCAGCATTTTCCTCTATGGGCACAAAACCATGAAAATGGGCAAAAATATCTCCATAGCATTAAATGAGCCACCAAATTCTCCACTACAATAGTCAGAGGTTCGGATTTTTCCTTTAATTTGTCACCTGTCTGCGTTTGCATTGAATATGTCAGCAAATAAAGCATAAGCTTCTAAAATGCTATTAATTGGACACTTCACCCTCTCTAGCAGACTCATCTCATGGAAGTCAGGGCTGGTGTTGGCCAGCCGCTGCAGTGTGTGTGTCAGGTCGAAGTCAGTGCAGAAGTAGAAGCCGTCCGTAGTCAGCACATTGTTAAGCATAGTTAGGAAGGTCTTATTCTCCTGAGACTGGAGGAAAGAAAACACACTTTCAGTTGTCAGGAAAACTCATGACAATACACTTTGCAGAGTGCTGCACACTCACAAATTCTCTCTCTCTTTTTTTTAAAAAAAAAAGACACTCACACACACACACACACCAAACCAGTGCCCTAGAGTCCCGTCTTCCTGAATTGCTGTATCTCAACTGGGCTAATAGGAACTAGCGCCTCGGTTAGCACAAAGAGCAAAGCGTGACATTTCAGCTCTCTGCTTCGATTGTTTACTCACTCGATCTGCTTTCTTGACACCCTTTCACTTGATCAGCTGTTACCTTTTTTGTTCCAGTGATTATCCTTACTAGTTTAAGAAAAGTTTTACTTAAGTAAAGTATTACTGTCTGTTCCCGATGTTAATTCTACATTGTATGCACAGTGTTTAGCACCATGTACGTAGTTTTAAAGCAAGCCTGCTTTTAAAAATCAGTAGAATATATCAACAGCAGCAGATTAATAATGCACTGCCCACTTCACTACAATCAGAAAGCACAGCGACTAACCACTGATCCTGAAACATGAGGTCTCATCCAGATAAACCTTTAGTCTACTGAGCAGCCTCCTGTCTATCAGTCTTACTGGCAGCATCACATAATCATCATTTGGCTGCCAAAAATCAGAGCTAGTCTCTCGACAGGCTACAAATGCAGATGTTAAACTAGGATCAACAGTGCATTTTAAAGAGCATTCTTACTGACCTGGATCTCAGACAGATGCAGCACCGTCTTCTTATAGGAAATCACATCAAAGTCCACAGCCTTCCACACAGCATGGCCCAGGAGGCTGCCAACATTTCTCTTCCTGGTGATGACAATGAGGTACATCCCTGTGGTGGAAACGCTCATTATTAAGTGTTTTACTGCGCAGGTTCAAAGACAAACTCAGCACAGCGATTACAGCACGATGATGTATTTCGGTGCTGCTTACCTGCCACCAGGCGGATAGTTCCCATGATGCCACATATAGGCCTGGTAACCGCAGAGGGAGGAACATCCTTTTTACCTGAGAGGGAAGCAAAGGTTAAAGAAATGAAAGGCAGTAACATGTTACTTTCAACACTGCTTAAAAAAATAAAAAATAGAGGAACACTGAAAACACATCAGATCTTAATGGGGGGAGAAAAGTGGTGTTGGATATCTATACTGATGGGCTGTGTAACTGTTAGGAACCCTTTCCTTGAGCTTGTTGATGTATGTTGTGTCACCCACATCCTCCTCGGCTATTTCTGTTCATTTCTTTTTTCTAATCTGCTTCATCTGTTGCGTCAATCAAAACATCCATCACTGCATTTCCTTCTTGAGATAATTCTCTCATCCCCTTTTGTGGCCGTAATCTCTAATCTGTAAAAACCTGAAAAAATTGGTACTTTCTAATCTGAATTCCTTCTTCAGTTCTTCGAAACTCTTAAATTTGTTCTCCTGGGTTAATGTGCAATGTGCATTGTGCCATTGTACCTTTATCCCACCGCTCTTTGGAACTGGTTACTAGTTTGAATTTAGGAACCAGGGCAGGCCAAAACTCCTCCACATGGGGCAGCAACTCATCCCTGAGCCGGAGTGTGAGCGGCACCCTTCTCAGACTTGGAGGTGCTGATGCTCGCGCCAGCCGCTTCACACTCGGCCGCGAACGCTTCCACTGTGAGTTTTACATATCAAGCCTTGTGGGGAGTTTTTGTGTAGCAGCTCTGCCACTACACCACTTTCTCCGCCACAGTGTAACTGGAAATCTCGAAACTTCCCTTTTTACGTGAGCGCACACAGAGCCTAAAGCACAAAAGCCCTGCTTAACATACAATGATGATAACCACCATTGTGATACTCCTTTTAGGTTTTGTGATTCGTAGTGAACATTACCTTGTTTAATTCACCTTCCAGTTTGGGGACAACTGAACTTGACAGATTGAATAGAATTTCTTGAAAGTGTGTGTCTTAAACTAACAAGTAATAGATAAATCTACTGGTAATGCCCTAATTCATCCAATGACAGGACGCTCCATCTACACTTCCTAAATCCCTGTCGCGCTGACATTCACATGTGTATTTACCATACGCTGAAATACAGAAACGCCCGTTAAAACTCTTTTTGAGTTAAGTAAACATTTTTGTGTAATGCTTAGACATGAACATGTAGCGTGTGTCTCAACAACAGCTCCAACTATTTGGTCTTTAGATCATAAGTGATGCACAGTACTTCTCCTTTCAAAGGCATTCTACCTGTGAGGGTCATCTCATTTGAAACCCTGTCAATTGCCAGCACAGCATCAGCACCCTCATCGCAGGCCTCGATGAAGAACTTCTCAGGGGTCGTGTGCCTGGGAGAGGAAAACAGGGGAGAAAAGTTCAATTTTTCAAACAACAAATAATGTCAATCAGTTGATCAACATGAACTTTTACTGTTGATCATATTAATTATTCAACTAATTCTACAATCTAAAACCAGTGAAAGTGTTTTTGAACTGTTGGCTGAAAAAACAAAAACAAAACAGCGTGGCTGATGTCATCTTTGCCTCTGCAAAGATCTGACGCGAGTTTTTGTGACGGCCCTGCGATGGACATCCTTAAACTAAAGGATAACAAACACGTTGTCTGAGTAACTGATGAGACTGCAGTCTTTAGTTCCAGCCATCGTGCTCCTCAACAAAAGGTCAGCTGCTGCAAAAAGCTAACATGATACAACGAGCATGACATCATTGTGATGCTCAGAAGTACAGGTCTTGTGATACACCAGTGTTGATAACAAGTATCTAAAAATGTAAACATTGATTTCACAGTGTGAAATCAATATAAGAAATGTCTCAGTGAATACTATAAGTTTAGCGAATTTAGTCCTTTATGCAATTCTAGAAGGGCTGTCTCTTTCAGCACCTAGACTATTTATGATGTCATTTAGAAAGACGGGCACCTCTCCAGTCTCATCTTTGCTTTTAAACACCTGATTCCAGGCAGCTTTTAGAGAAGCAGATAAATAAATGAATAAAAAATACAAATGAGTAATTTTTTCCCCACTTGTACTGAGAGTAATTACTCAGGATATTGATAAAAAAAAAAAAAAAAAAAAAAAACACGCAAAAGTAACTGCTTCTGTTAGTATTAGATCATTTTTGCCTATAAATGAAACACAAAGACCACAGGCCAAATTTTCTGAGTAATCGATGCAGACTTCACTGACTTTTTATTCAAAGTGTGGCTGGACACTGGTCTGCTTTGTTATCAGTTCTTAATAGGATTTACCTCTGACAGAAAACACCATTTCATCTCTGACAGGCCTTTGTTTAAACACAGCACACTCATGGCTGTTACACATTTTAAAACCGTTTCAGGGTCACTTAATACTGCCATAAGTAGATATGCTTTGTAATTTGACAGTAGGAACAGACTGGAAATATTAGGAGAACACAAAAAAGGTCCCATGGCGAGAATTTACACTGTGTTAAAGGGCAAGTGTGACACTCAAGCTGGGACTTGTTTCATCTGCAGTCCTTGAGAACTACACCCTCACTACACCCAAAATCTAAGGCATAATGACACACACACACACACACACACACACACAAATCTGTGTGATTAGGTCACAAGCTGGGACTCAGAACATGTTTCCCATAGTGGAAAATACCAAAAACAGAGACAGACTGTTGTTTAACTACAGGGTACATGTTCCAACCCCACCCTGCTGAGATGGAGTGGATCAAGCAGGGAAGGAGCTTTCAAACAACCTTTTTACTGGTCAGGGTTAACAGGTGTACTATTTTTGGAACATCTGAAAGCAGCCTGAATCTCTGCTGGCTTTGGATGCACTGCTTTGTACTTGATCCTGATCCCTGACTTCAACGCTGAAGTCCATCTCACTTGATGGAAGTAAAAACTGTACATTTTACACTAAAGCCTCAGTGAAATGAGCCATCCCTGCTGTCACTTGTACCATGCACAGTACTCTAAAATGCACCAGTACAGCTCAGATTAGGGACCCCCTGCCCCAAGTTTCAAATTCATAAATGAGGGGAAAAAATGCCAAAAAAAAAAAAGATGAAGAAGAGGGACTGACTTGAATTAGCAAAAACAAACACCAAGCAAACTGAGATCATCTTTTTTTATTCATTTAGAATTTGCCAGTGATAAAATGAGCAGCTGTGTGATAAGTAACAGCTTTAAACTGGTCCAAGCAGAAATATGCAACCTCCTGTTCAGCCACAGTCACATTTGAAACTCAGGGTTGTAGTGAAACACTCAGCTGTTGCGGTGACACAGCCACTCTATTGTTGCCCCTTCATAATCTAGAGCCCACTAAACAGGCTTGTACTACACTGAGACAAAGCAGTATTCTGAGACCTAAACTGAACTGTCCACTTACCACAAATCACGCCTTTTCTCATTAAAAATGTTGAGTCTTACTTTTTTGTGCTTCAGTAAAGGATTCAAATGAAGGAGTGCAGAAGGAGGAAACATCAGTGTTGAGGCAGTTACAGCTCTGACACTTGTAACATGGAGGTATGCAAATACTCACATTAACCTTTCTTACATCACTTGAAGGGATTTCAGTCATAGCCAGGATAAAGATTAATGCTAAGATCAAGAGTGTGTATTGTTTCGTCACATGTAATACAATCACTCATCTGTAAACTACCCTTTTTGGAAGCACAGTGATCTAATCCCCACTTCAAGGGCCAGTTTTCAAAATACATCTAATGGTACACACAATGGTAAGAATAAGAATAACTTTATTGATCCCAGAGGGAATTTAATATTGATTCACTTAGTGATTCCATATAAAAACTTGGCATATCAAACAGAGGTATCCTTTATTACATGCACAGTGCAAATATCAAAGAAAGAAAACACGCTACCGGGGTAGGAAAGACCGGTAGGGCTGGGTAATTCGCACTTTCAGTAAAGTGTATGAACAAGGGTGTGTCGAGGCTGAGCTGTCAGCTGCCACAAATGTCACCGTATTTCAGTGTTTGGGTTCATTGACACCTGAGTAAGATACGTTAGTCAACAGAGTAAATATACACGCATCTCAAAGAAACGCGTAAAAGAGCTGACACCCCGGAGCAGACCTCCCATTGAATCCCGATAAAACAGGACAAACCCATAAGAAGCCTTTGGTGCTAGCTGGGTGAATGAACTTTCTGCCTCCCTGCTCACACGGAATATCAAAGCCGCTCGTCAGCGCGCTCCGATTTAGCCATACAGCCTCTTGCTAGGTCTACATAATGACACCAAGCTATATTATTCATAATGAATGAGAGTGGAGTGAAACTTGGCTGGATCCTGTTCCACCAGCCGAGCCTGTCAGCAAACTTCAGCCGCTGTGTCATCTACCCTAACACTACCGGTGAACTCCAGCTGCTGCTTAACCTCACAGAAAAAGCCGCTCATCTTGTCTGGCTTTAAACGGAACCGGGACCAGGAAGACTGGGAGAAAAAAAACCCAGTTAACTACTCTAAACGAAGATTACTTACAAATTGTATCTTTCGTAGGCAGTCGCCATCTTCGCTCCTTCTACCTGACCTCGTGACGACAGCAGTGAGAGTGGGCTCTGCAGACGTTGCCAGATACGAGATGTAGAAGCCGGGGAAGGCGCGGAGCCTGAAATGCCGTTTTACCTTCCAACCCAAAGCAACCTGGCACCCAGAAATAGGTGTGGTGGTAGGTGGTACTTGTAGTTTAATCCGGTTCAGTCGCTACAACATAGAGCCTGAACAGTAGGCAGTACAGCCGTACGTAATACGATTATTTGAATACGGAAATTCTGTTATTAGGAGTATTACAGCTGAGATTTTTTTTCTTATCACTAAAGTCGTAATTACTGACCAAATGAATGAACTTAATTTAGTTTCACGGCTGAGATTTGAGTACATGTAACAGGATACACAAATATACACAAAATATTCTTCAGACTTCCTGTTTATGCCCGTTCTATGTCCACTTCTTCTTATTCGGTTGGGTGTATCATCATCAGATGAAGTCAAGATAATTTTAGCTATGTTTAATGTAAGCTTTGTATTCTTCATTGAGAAAAATAGCTTAGGTGTAATAGCCCTATTATAGCCTACCTGCAGAGATGTAAATGTGTCATAAACCGTCTCCTTTCAACAACAAACCTCTGTTAATTTATTAATTGTCCTAGAAATGTTAAGAAATTCACTTTAATGAACGTGAATTTTAACATTGTTGATTTTATAAAGAAATGTTATCAAATGGAAGAAGTGGAATAACTAATTGAATTTTCAAATCAACAAACAAAAAAGCTCATAGTTCACCCAACGTGGAATAACCCACGCATGTTCATTATTTGTTAGTTTTTATCTGTTTTTTGTTTACTTTTTGAGTGTTTTTGTGTATCACTTTAATAGCTTTGCTCTGTTTATATTAAGGTATGCTGCTGTTCAGCTTATGCTTTTTGTTTTAATTTTATTTATCTTGTAAGAATCACTATTTTAATATTCGAGTTTCAATTTTGCGCAGATAAAGATGAAATTTAAAATAAACTGTATTAATATATATATATAAAAAATGACAATGTTATTATGTATTCAATTCAGTCTAAGCTTTATTTGGGACTTGACTTCAAAACAGGCATTACCCAGGACACCAAAAGTACATTAGCGGTTAAGGACCCGGATATATAAACCCCGGGCGAACTCCTGCGCAGTCCTTTTGCTTCTGGTTGTGGAAGAGGTTATGGTTGTGGGTGAATAATTGATGCTTTAACTTGAATTAAGCTACTGAATTAAGAGTGGAGGGTTTGTTTAGAGTGCCCTTGGTGTTTAGGGTAGAGTAGTAGCTGGTGAGCGGAGGGACGAGCGGCAGATAAGAAAATGAAGTGGGTTTGGTACCCAGCGCGTGGCGAGGAGGCGCATAATGGAGGAACAGGAACCTGACTCTTCGCTGCACTGGCCCGTTGGCTCCCAGTAGAAGTGAGTTTCCGAAGTGAATCTGCAGAGCCCTCTACTAAATGTCTTAAGAAATTAAGTTATTTTTAACCTCCTAAGACCCTGCGTCCACATATGGGGACATTATATTTTTGCTTTGCTGCACCTTATACTTCATTCTGCTCAGTAGTGTTTTATACTTTAAGCCATGTTGTTTTGTTGTTATGCTATAAAACAAACCTATTGTCCCCATTTTTAAACAAAAGTATGTAACAAAAATACAACTTCCTGTTCGAAGAGGTAGTGTAATTTATATACATATCGGATCCATCTAATCACAGATATCTACGAGAAATTAAAAACGCATGGAAAACAGTAGCTCAGGTCTTAGGAGGTTAAGGATAGCTGAGTAATGTGAGTATTAAAACACAGGAAGGGACGGTTTGCACTCGATGTAGATTTCTTTTTAAATTACCAGTAGAACTGGGTAATTTCGTTTTAAACTAATAAATTGTATCACCGAGAATTTCTTCGAAGCCCTTGTGTATATATAGAATGGCAAAATTCCTGTCTGCTGCCAAATAAAGTAATTATATTAGAACTTGCCTTGGCTATAATCCTTGAATAGCATTGCTCATATGTCTGTCATCTGAAGCTGACCTATAGCTACTGAATGTCTCTGGCACCTTTGTGCTTGCTCATGACACCAAATATTAAAATACTAATAATGCTTACTGTTATAATAAAGTGTAGTAAATGTGTTGTAATTGGGACAGTGTTAAAATTATCAATTGTCCAACTAATAGCGGATGGCAGCATTGGCAAAACATGGTGCAAAGCTTATTGGATATACTTCTATTTAAAATTTTCCACTTAAATTGAAATGAAGTAAAGCAGTTTTGCAAAACCTTTAGCTGGGATATGGTAACGCCACTTTTACAAGGCAACCAAATTACTGCAGTACATGATGCTAATACTAGAAAGGGTAGTAATTTTACTGATGTGTGGTTGCCTGCAATGGCACAGTGCAAGTGTTTTATTTTAAAATGAAAAGATTAAAACCTAGAGCATAAGTATTACAGGGATCTATGTTTTCCTTTTGTATTAAATTGTGAATTGTGCTTCTTGAAGATGGGTCATGGATTTAAGGGAAATTGACATTTACCATATAAAAACTTGACTGACTGAAAATGACTTGTGCTTTTTAGGATGGTGCAAAGAGCAGATACAGAATGAAGTGAGTGGAGTCTGCAGCCATGAGCTGACGGTGAGTGTCAGAATGGAGTGCCACTGTGTTGTAAAAACCAGTATGCTGATATGATGATCCACAAGACTAGAGTCTCTGATTATACAATGAAGCTCTTTCACAGTGCACTGAACAGTATATTACTTTTTAACTTGAATGCCACAATCAGCGCTGGTCCTAAAAACTGCTTTTTCTGTATTCAGCAGGTGTTTCAGCATGGTCTTTCCACTGGAGATGGCTCTTTTGGGTAAGCCTGGGACCTAAAAGTTCTTGTTCTGTGCCTTTATGTGGAATGATGATTTCATAGACTAGAGTCTCTGAAAAGCATGAAGTTACTTTCACAGTGCTCTGACCACAAAACGCCAGTGGATGGTATGTCCTAGTCCATTTACTGCACATTATGTAGACCTTAAATCGTGGTTGGGCATTTTTTCAAAGTGTGCTTTGTAGTTTTTCTTCCCTCCAACAAAGAAGGAACACTTAAAATTTGTGCTTCATTGCTTTGGTTCAGTTTTGAAAGTAAAGAGAGCCATACCAAAGTATACACTGGATTAGCAGTCTCCAAACTTGAGCTACAAAAGCACGTTTACTATCCTGCTATTTCATTGTTAGCTGAGTGACCCTGTAATTTAGGACTATACTAAATAGCTCTCACAGGGAGAGTATTCTCACCAGTCATGTAACAAGTTCGAAGTGATTGCAGTAAATGGGCTAAAACATCCATACACATGATGCTGCTGAATTTGTTCATTTGCATAAGCTGGGTAATAATGGTATGTTTTTTTTCTCTTGTAGCTTCTCAACACACAGTTGGTGTCTGTCCCATGTCTGTAAGTAAAGCCACATTATATGGGTTCAGTTTAAAGCGGGTAATAGTGCACCTTGGCTTAGTGTGACCAGGGGGTTCAAGTTGTAAGATCAATGTCCCCATTCATCTTGCTGTTGTCTCTTGTGAAATGACTAACAGGACTTGATCATGAATGGACTACATTAAGACATCAAAGCTAAGCCCATGTAATGAAACGATCTAGTCTTCTTGATGAGTTGGGGACATTGAAATGGGGCTTAGGGCAGGTGACCATATCTGCTTTTCAGCTGCTTCTGTTTTGTCTGAGTTTGGTCGATGATGATGCAGTTATTTCGGTTCTACTGATCCTCACCTGAAGTCTACTCGCAGCGCACTGAGACACTCAGACTGTAGCTTGTGTTGAATTCAGGATGTGGAAGAACTTGTAATGAAATCACTATTTTTATCTTGTCAGGCATGGCACTGTCGGCCCACGCTGGACTTCACATACAACAGAAGGACCAGGTTGGTATGAGCAGGTGGCTTATTCAAATTCTTATTGTGGCTTCATTTGGAACATGTTAAAATAAGACAAATAAAACCACAAACAAAACATAAGGAATAAATGATGACAATAGTATCAAAAAGGAGCAGGAAGAAATTAGCTTATTTAATCTCACCACCTTTCCACTATTTAGTAACAAGTGATCAGAACTGTTTGATCTGAATCCATATTGACTGTTGGAGAGTAATTTATCTAACACTTGTCTAATCATTTATAACAGTTTTTCTAGAATTTCAGAATTGTTACATCAGTGCATTTTTTTGTTGTAAATAAAATGCACTGATGCACCATGGTCAATCAAAATGTTTGCTTCCTGCTGTATTATAATATTTACAGTTTTATCATTCAATGCCATCAATATTAAGTGTGTCCTATGCATCGTCGATATCAGTATCTTTTTATACATTATCCCAGATCTGAATTAATGGGTCATAAAAGCTGTTTCTTTTCTCCACATCTGTATCTTGTTCCTCTGGTTGATTGCTCTTGTAATTAGTGTCATAAACTGAAAAAGTTGCTAGGTAGTTGCTGGTGTAATTAATAGTCTGCTCAGTAGTTTCCATGTCATTAGTGAAAATATTGTCAATTAAGGTGGCACAATGGGGTCTAATTCTGTTTTATGCTTATTTGGATTTAGCAGGTCAATGTTAAAATCACCAGATATAAAAAAAAATTGACTGGGTTGAGAATTTCTTCTGTTTGGTAAATGCTGGAGCATATGTATACATACACAGCTGATTATTAATTTTTTCTTTAAAATCATTCCTGCAGAATGAGAAACTGTTTCTTATATGGTGTGTGCGCAACAACTTTGACATACCAAATTCTGTTCGTGCGATTTTCAGCACTCTTTAATGTCTTCAGTAACTCATTTTTGTCCTTTGACAGGTGCTTAACATGAGGTGACCATCTGAAGCTCCAAAGATGCTCAAGATGTCGACTGATAAATGGAAGCATTAAGACAAGACCATGTGTTTCCTCTATTGCTGTTCATTTGAGTCAGCTTCATCAGTGTGAAGGTAGCTTGAGCTTTTTGGAAAAGGTATAAAGGGTTTGTTTTTGTTTTTTAAAGCACTTATGTATTTAAGGAAAATAAATGGTGACTACACAGGACCAGAAATTTTAGTGATGTGGCAAATGAAATCAAGCCTATTAAAATGATACAGAAACCTCATGAAAGCCGGAGTTGAGTTGGGTAGATTTGGTCACATCTTTGAAAAGTGCTTTTTACTAGTGATGGACAGATGAAACCTTGAAGCTTTCCATTCAGGTGGTTCCAAAAATGTTTCATGTGCACACACAGCCCCCTGCTGGTCAATCTTTGTCATTTCAGCTATTTGTGATGGCCTCTTGGCTGTTTTGTAACTGTCAGCATGAATAGAAATAAACACCTTAACTTGACTGTGTGGCTCATTAATTCATCTGTTTCTGATTATGGGTGGGTAATGGTAATGGAGATCTATCAATGTCAAAAATGTTTCAGTAAATCCAATATGACACGTTAAAACCATTGTGGTGGACTCAGTTGGTTTCTCTTTTTGGAAATTATCTCCACAGCTTTTGAGAAAAATCCTTTCACATGGCACTGAAGATGCAGGGGTGCACAAGTATCCCACAGCAAGCAGGTATAGGCCTGCATCCCTCTGCCCAGATAACTATAGGTTATGTGTTATTATTCTACCCCAGATGCAAAACGCTTCATCTTGGAATGGAAAAATAAGACCTGAATATTATAGTAACACATTTATAGGTATATGTGTAATACCTTACTGGAGAGATCAGCTGAAAGTGTTGCCATAAAGGGGAAACCCTTCACCTTTAGTAGCTCCTCTGTCACAGCAAACTGGCAAACACTAAAATTTTGCGGGGATCCATTGCGTTTTCATAAATCACGCCAACACTCGAACCACCACCTGAACCAGCGGGGCTTCACACGGCACCAGTGACGTCATTCGCCCTTACCGAAGCAAGCCCCGGTGCGCGCTTCATAAAACACTTCCTGGATTTCTCGGCACAGTTGTCCCATTACTACTAAGGCTTAGAGTTGTGGTTAAAACCACCTGATGGGTGTTCCAAAAGCTGAGACTTTTATTTTTAAATAGTTTGTCATATCTGGTCTACACGCATCGTCTAAATCAGTGAAAGTACTTTGGTAAATTCTAAAGGCCAAAGCTAAATTTCCACGTTCACTGAAAAGGACAAATCTCAGAAGCGCCTGAAGATGACCTATTAATAGAAACTATGGTTTTATTTTGAAGGTTGAAAGCGACCCGGTAGTCAGTCGCCTTTGTTCTCGTAGTGAGTGAGGTAAACTGTTCAGCCGACCGACCCTTTTGTGTTGTATACCAGTACTAGTAATGGGACCGGTCGTCCGTCAGCTTTGGTTAGACGTGGAGCTTCAACTCCAAACGCAGCACATTTGAAATACGACATCCCGAACTCGAGTAACTTTGTATGTTTATCAAGTTATCTGATGCTAACGAGGAGTGCTAGCTGGAGTCTGGAAAAGCAGCTAACAGCGGCGAAGGTGAGCATTTAGCTGTTCACGATCATCATAGATACGTTTATTAACACCGAAAAACACAGCTTTGAAGTAAACGTTACACACATTTACTCTGTAGCAAAGAACTTGTAGGGTAGCTGACATCTATTAAGACGTGTAATTTTAGCAAAGCCGCACTGATGTTGACGTGGAGTTGGAGAAGGGATTGCATGCGGAAACCGCTGGCTTTTCTTCTTGTTTGCAGGTATGAGGATGTGTTTTGGGAGACTGAAGAAGTTTTTTTTTCTTTAGAAAGGATGGTCAACGGATAAGCCAACTGTTTGCTAACACTGAGCTGAAGTTTTCGTCAACTTTCCCGGTTCCTCTGCGCTAACCTGCGCCTTGGGTATATCTGAATTACTGGAAACACCCTCGGCAGCTTCGAAAGTTGCTAGCCAAAACCAAACATGTAGACTATTCTTCTGGACTGTAAATTGTGGAATCTCGTTAAGAGCACTGCACTGTAAGTAATGTAAGTGGAGGCTTACATTACAGCTTCCCTTGTGTCTGTTGAACTGCTCAAACACACCCGCAGGTGTGTCGATGACCCGAGGACGTCACTTTGCCCAGGCCTGAGCCCTCCTGAACAAGTATTTCAACTTTACAACTAGACTGACAGCACATGCATGCTTTTCTCTTAAGCTCATAAAGTTCAGGAAACCAACAGGACGTGAGAACTGTCTATTTTAATTCCGCTCCCACCAGCTCAGCCAACAAACATGACAGCTGTGGTGGGCAGAGCATGGGGGTGGGTGCGCTCATGGGGCAGCAGCAGTGCCAGGTCAGAGAACACACAACCTTTGGCAGCTGAGGGCCAAAAGCTGCAAGTTAGTGGTGGCTGGGGCCTCAAGGGGTGGACCTCTTGGATCTGGGGAAGATGGGGACATCAGAGTCAACTAAGTAGTCCAGTAGAGGAGTACTGGGAGGCACAGGAGAAGCTTCAGCCCATGGAAATCAAAGATCTTGGAGCAGGGAAACAAGACACTGAAGCAACTCTACTGGTTCCTAGGTGGTGGAATAGATATCTCCCAGCATCTTCCTTTTGGCCAAAGAAAATGGGGATAAGTGGACTAAGACAAAAGAAATGGGATGGTGGGACTGGAGATATTTGGGGACGTGATACTGATGGAGACTTTTCTGATTATGGAACCCCTCCACCATCTCCCATCCCTTCTTCCTCTCAAACTTCTCCTTTTCGACTATTTGCACAGAGCTGGAACATGGAAATCGTACCAGAGCATTACGAGATCTGCTTCAACTTCCTACGCCACTTGTTTGACCTGTTTGTTGTTGGCTTCCTCTGGACTGTGTCCCCTCCTGCTAAGCTTATCCTGGAGGTGTTGGGAGTCCAAGGGGCACTGAGACTATGGTTTCATGGCATGGCCATGTTTTTTGTCTCCACAGTTGGTATGGCAGGATTACTCTGGTTAATCCAGGAGTATCTCCCTCAGTTTGCTTTGATCTATGGCATCATTCAGGCATTGGTTATCTCTGTCAGTGTTCGACAGAGTGTGATGCTAGGTGTGGAGGAAGAGAATGATCAGACGGGAAAGGAGACTGATGAAATTCGAGACAGTACGGAACATAAAGAAAAGCCTGTGCCTGTTACAGACAAGGTGAAGACAAATTAAAGGTGAGTCCCTTTTTATTCTTGTTAAAGTTATGATTCAGATTTTGTTCTCACATTGTATTATATTTTTGTCTGTATGAACTTAAGAATAATACAGCCATTTATTGAAGGCTTTTCAGTGTCAGGGTTAACTGTTGTTACACTTACACACCCTGAGGCTGTTTAGGTTCTACTTTAAATACTGTTAGAAGAGGAGAAAAATACTAACTGCTCTTTCAGCTGACATCAGTACCGAATGGATCACGGGGGGGGGGGGGGGGGGGTTGCCC
>JAVDPK010001846.1:271316-284758 GCA_034780415.1 Cichlasoma orientale
CCCCCCCCCCCCCCCCCCCCCCCCCCCCCCCCCCCCCCCCCCCCCCCCCCCCCCCCCCCCCCCCCCCCCCCCCAGTAGGGCCGCTTGCTAACTGTAATGCGATCCATGATAGCTTGTGTTTGGGAGTTTTCTCCTTTGGATAAACCAGTTTTTATCTCAGGGTGTGGCTGGGTCTGAAGCACACTGGGATGTCATGCTGGGAGCAAATTCTCCTGAGTTTCTCTGACAAACCTGCTACATAAGGGTGACAGTGTTGTTCTGTTTGACATTCTCATTCTCCCTAGTTGGTGTCTGACCTTTTTTCTTGTGTATCTTTGCTGATTTGACGAAGGCCCAGGGATAATCACATGTTTTAAGAGCTTTCTTTAGATGTGTGTTCCTTTTTTTCCTCCTCCTGCCTTAGAGGGAATGTTTTCCGGATGGTGTTGCAGGGTCCTGATAACCCAGAGTTTGTGTTTCAGTGGGTGCTGGAAGTCAAAGAGTAGGTACTGATCCGTGTGTGTGGGCTTCTGGTGAACTTCAATGTTGAGGCTTCCATCTTCCTCGATGAGTACAGTATAGTCCAGGAACAGTAACTTATTATCCTTGGTATCCTAGCGAGGCTGATTAATCAAACACCGATTGAGGGCTCAGTTGCTGAACATGTCCAAGTACACACGCTATATTAATTTAAATTTATATTACCTTGTAATTCATAGCCTACAAACTAAATTATATACAATTTAAACAATGGCTCTTGACAAGACACTTTTTCATTATGTAAGCATATTGACATTAAGGCACAGATAATGTGGTTGAAGTGTTTAGAGTGTAATTGAGCCTTTAATCAGTATTTGATTAATCAGCCTCGCTAGGTTTCTAGGCTAACCCAGCTTTAAGCTGCTGCATCAATATGATTCTAGGCCTGAAGGTTCATAATCAGCCATTTCAAAAGCATGTCAAGCAAATGAGAGGGCCAGAGCGGTTTAATGTTTAGTATAATGCACAGTTTTTTAATTACCTTTTCAAAGGTAGAAATAAAATATTGATTTTTTTATTTTTTTAAAGAACTGAAGGACAGTGGTATGTGGCAACACTGTGTCAACATTAAATGTTAAGAAAAATAACAGTGGCCACATAATCTGTGTTTTATTCACATAGAATAAACCAAGATGTTGCAAAAGGAACTTTAAATACATTATTATTATTATCTGGCATCTCTACAAAATCTTGAACACAATTACACCATAAGGGAAAATTGCTGGTCAAAGTTGAAACAGGAAATGGGTCTGTTAACCATAATGAGTATTTGTCTTACACATATGGTTATTGAAATCAGGGCGAAACCTACAAATTAATACACAAGTAGAATTAAACATGTTTTAACTTTTTAAAGTAATTCTTACAGGTTTGATAACTTGCCTCGCTGTTCTTCACTAGTAAAATGGTCAAAATCCAAGCACTCTGATGCTTTTTATTCAGTGCGCTGCACAGATTGGCGCCCATCTTTGAATTGACCTACTGATCTCTGGTGGAGTCCAGCATTATTTGGCCCAAACTTGCCGAGGAATGTTAACAATGATTGTGCAGCCTCCACACTGAAGCACGGAGGTAGGAGAATGATATGTTTGAGATGACAGACAGAGATGGCACCAGTGGATGTACCAAAATAGTCTGACAAGATCCCTCCCAGGAATATTCCAGCATGATTATGATCCAAAGCACACCGCCAAACTCATACAGTTTCTAAAGGAGAAATTCAAATTCATTAGTGCATGTTTGGATCATTTTAAAGAGAACGTTAGAGCAATACAAACCCCTCCAGCACACAGCAGGTTAAAAAATTTGTTTCTGAAGAATATCAGAACATCTCTCAAGAGATCTGTGTGACACTGTATCCCCCCATGCTGAGGAGGATGAAGTCTCTCATCAAAAGTAAAGGTGGTATCTGATGTATTAAAAACATACTGGAAATCAAAGGTGGACTGACTTTTGTTCCATTGATTATCTTCTATGTGGATTTCATGTAGAAACAGTTTAGATTTTACATATGAAATAAATACCTTCTGTTACTGATGTTACTGTAAGCTGATGCAGCTTGGAATCATTTGTGATTCAGGTGAATGTGCACAGAGCTGTGTTTGGTTCTGTTGTATAGTCTTCAGTGTGTAATTGACTTGTTCATAGACATCGAGATAAGAATTACCCTCACTGCACGTGTGCAAGCTACTGCTGACAGTGGCCCTGATGAAAAACACACACACACACACACACAAGCTGGAGCAGCCAGGAATCAAACCACTAACCTTCTGATTGGTAGATGACCTGCTCTACATCCTAAGCCACAGCCAGCCCTCTACTACAAAGCCGCTGTGAAGAAATCTGATGTCCACAGATGGTCGTCTCTGTTCTGCATTTACAGACTGATCATAAAAGCAGCCATGCTAAAAATAGTCCCTGCGTAGCAAACCTATTTATCCTTGATTTCAGTGTTTCTAAAGACTTGAACTGTAGGCTCATGTTGATGCGTTTATATCTGATCTCATCTTAACTCATTTGCAGCCAGCACACGCACACACACACACACACACGCACCCATTACTCTATTCTTTTGTCTGTTTATTCAGTGTGTGTCTTTTCCACAGATGGTGAAAATTTGCTGGCACTTCGGGCATCCACCAATATTCCAGCTGCACCGCACCTCCTCCAGCCCTTAGACATCACAGCAGTGGGACTACAAACGGACTGTTTGACTGCACCGTGTGTTCTGCAGTGTAACTTAACAATCATGTTGCACATTCATTGCATATTTAGAGAAATGATACTTGTCACTTTATGGCCAGATCTGCATCTGTGCTCAGTTGATCTTATTGTTGTCATCAGAATGTTCACACTGATAACCTTACAAAGTTTGCTATTACAACTATACTACTATTATAATAAACAATATAAGGGTTCATGAACGTTCAGGGAACCCTCAAGTGAAACAGGAACACACCCAGAAGCTACTGCTCTGTCAGATTTGATTACATTTAATTCTGCCTTACAGCCCCATTCGGTTTGAACTGAACTGAAACTTGCACAACAGTAAAAATCAAGCTTGCTCTTGTAAATTCACTTGAATTCAACCCTTGTTCAACTTCGAACTATGAATCACACAGTCTACCACTGGAAAATCTGACACACTGTGCTTGGAAGTCAGGAAGTTACTCCTGCACTCTCATCACCATTAATGGCAACAAAATTCAGTATCAGCCTTATACATCATTTAGAGTCTGTGATGGTACTAACCTGTGAGATTCACTTTGTTTCCAGGACAGAGTGCTGGGTCATTAAGTTGGACAGAGGGTGAATGTGAATGTATGTGTGTTTACTGGTGTGGAAATCTGAATTTGATTATCGGGCAAGAAGCCTGGACAGAGGCTAGAGCAAGTAGCGACCACTACTGGTGACCTGTAGCTTTAGATAGCTGTCAGTCAAGCACATGCACACTACAGCATATACTGCATTAAAGCCATGAGATCTCCTCAAGCCAACAGTGGTCTAAAATCTTAATTTTCTGAAGCATTTTTAGACAAAGAGCAGAAGATTAATGAAATATCAGTCACAGAGGAAGTAGCTTCAGCATTGAGATGGTTGCTGTTTATTCTCAATTCTGCATCATCAGATGCTCCTTCTGCAGGTGAAACATCTGAAACAGCAGATCTTTCTGACCTGTGGGATCAAATCTTGTGAAAATCTTAGCGTATGTATGCAGGCCACACTACGTGGGAACACTACAATCATTGTTGCTTGCTGTAAGCGATTTGTGAGATTTTGAACATTGACACGAAATACCAGCAGCTCACTTTGAAGTATTTTCTTGGATTCTGCCTTATTTTCTGTGCCATGATGTTGCTTTTTTGAAACTTTACTCAGAATGTAGGCCACACTCTTCCTCCACAGAAATGTCATGGGTGGATTTCTCTTTGTCCACCCAGCACTCCTGTTGTATATTACTATGTTTGACTTGTAAATATGTGGCACTAAACCATTTATTCAAAACACATACATTTTGCTTAGCTGCATCGGCATGAGATGTTGAAACCTGTGGCCAGAATTAACTGAAATATCACTGTCTTGTGTGCACATGATGTATGACAAAACTTGGGGTGAAATAGAATTTCTATTCTTGAATATAGAATACAATCAAAACCTAAGTGACGGTGCACTCGTAAGCATAACCGTGCTGTAACCAAATGAAAGTGAATGTGAAGTCATTAGTTGATTGTTTCGGATATCAGTTGTAAATCTGCTGCTTTTCTGAATCTCACAGCACACTAGAAGGGTACTCATAACTTTAAAGAAAGTCATTTGGATCCTTTGGCCATGCTCCATTTCTCCATCACGATTCAGTTTTCATTTGCTGTTATTTATATAACCTTGGAAACAAACAGTACTGATAACACAGCTTTGCTGAGGAGTTGAATATGTTGTTGTTAGACTTTACACTTTAGTGAATTCTGATGGATGTTTTTCTGTTTTGGGGAACATAATGAAATATATAAGTATTTGAAAGTTTTTGGATTTCTATTATACATATATTATTATTATTGAAGTAAAAAGTCTTTTTTTATAGTCACAAATTAGTGACAAATTGCAATAATGTCTTATAGTTATGACAGGTTCAAGTCCTAAAAAAAGTGCAGTTTCATTGGAGTATATATGTGCACAGAAATGTATGCTAAAATAGAACTGTATTCAGTTGTCAGCAGATTTCACATAAACAGTATAAATGTTTCATTAATTCTATGTTTATACATCTTTGTTACCTTTTATTAATCACTTGCCTGTTCCTGATTACTCCTTATAAGGAAAGCTACGGTACTTTTTATGAGCAGCCAGCGCAGCAGTGTTGGATCACTGTAGGATGGACCCCGCCCATGTCTGTAGTGTCATATTAATTTAGAGGAAGTAAGGTGAGGAAGTATCTGTTGTGAGATTTATTACCACTTTGAAATTGAACTCAGGATCTTCTTGCTGTGAGGCAACCGTGCTAACCACTGCTCCACCATGCTGCCCCAGGCTAAAGCATTAGATTTATCATCACGTTCTACAGTTTAGAGACTGTTAATGTTCAGATATGGTGATATTTGTGCTCCAATAGCCACTGCATTTAGCTATGGTTTGGTCTCAACATTTGTGCTAATATCTCTTAACATTACCCTTAAAAATGGAGCAAAACACAGTCATGGGCAAATTATGAGGTCACCAAGGTACTCCATTATTGGACTGAAGGATTACAATGAAATTGTGACTTTTATACCAATCACTAGGTACCTTTTATGTCACTTAACCTGTTTTAGGGAGTGTGCACAATCATTTGGCTTTTTCAGCCTGGAAAAGTTTTCTGCTACTGGAAAGCAGTAACGATGCAACGACAACACAAAGCTTAAAATGTCAGTACTGAAAGGAAGTGCAAAGTTGCTAATAAATGAGTGTAACACTGAGCTATGTTTATGTCATATCAGTTGATGTACATATCCCCACCATTCCCTAACAAAAAATCCAGTCAGTCAACCAGAAGCAAAGCAGTTTACACACTGTAAACCTTACGCCGTTCGAGGAGTCCTGGGAAGGCTGGTGATCCAGCTGAGGAAGATTTTTATAATTGATGCTACACTTTGTGTGTTTTGATCTTTTTAACCTCTATCACCCTCTTTCTTTTTTCTGAGATATTAATTATATACAGATGTGCCCTTTATGTCTGTTGCATGCTTTAGACCACAAGGAAGACCTGATTGAGCGTGACTAAACATTTTTATATTCCTATGTAATACAGAGCACACGGTAAGCCATTTTAATCACAGTTCAAAACTTTAATTCACATTAAATCTGATCTCAATGTGTTAATCATATATATATATACAGAAAGGTGCATTACCAGTACAAGAACAATGTACATATGTAAAAATGTGTGTACAGAAAGTGTTGGCATAAATGAATATAATTATGGTACTGTCAGATATCAAACTTGGTCAGAAACTGTAGAGGATGATGATGGCGTGTGCATTTAGCCAGATCTGGTCATAGCAGAGACATGAGAAAAATAAGCCTGGGCCAGCATTCATGCAGCTTCACCGCCCCTGTTCTGTATGCCATGTTAGGCAGTTATATATATGCACTCTGGTCAGGAATGAACCTCAAATCATATAAAGCTCCGTCTTCATTGATTTACCTCACAGCAATAAAACTTTGCAGAAACTGGACAGAGCACAGCAGGAAAAGCACAAACACCCATCACCTTTATAGAGGGTTCAGAGCCAAATTGTACATGTTTTTCTGGCTGACATGCAGCTGAATTTAACAGGAATCTGAATACTTTAGCCAAGAAGTTAAGTGAGTGCACTTGCAGAACAGACGCCTCTTATTTGTTCACACTGCTGCTGGTAACTCAGCCACCAATTAACTCAGGAACACCACGTTTAAAGAGAAAAAATTGAAAAAGCAACTGGGCTCGTCTTAAGCTGTCGAGCTGGATTATTTGTAATTAGTAGATAGAGCAAACAAAGTCAGAGAGGGAAGCTAAACTGACAGCCTCTGAACCAAGGCGACCGCGTTTCTGCTTTCATTAAACCACACAACAGTTCACTGCCCAGGCCTCCATTCTTCATACGCAATTAATCCAGGTTTGCATCATGTTAACTAAATATCATCTGTTTAATTCAGTTCATCCAAAATATTTTCATCTTGCATGAAACAGTCTTGAATATTTTTAAATTAATACTAATTTTAAATTAAATACCACTTGCATTAAAGTTTTTTTTTGTTTTTTTTTTAAAGAAAAACTATTACATCAGCCAATTCTGTTATATTGGCTTATGTGTCAGCCCAAACATCAGCTTAATTATTTTTTTATTTATAACCACCTTACTGCCAAAGTCTCTGGTAAAAATCAGATGACAGGCTACAAAATAAGATGGATTTGTATGACCTGGGAACTAAAGTCATACAGCAAAAGTTAAAACTCACTTTAAGCAGTAATATTTTGTATGTAAATGGAAACATTTTTGCATGCATATGTACATGTGCTTAAACTGTTTACTATATTTCAATAATCTACATGTTTATTTTGTTTTTTCCTAACTTTCTTGTTTTTGTAGATCTAATACTTGCTAATACAGTCACAGAGGTTTTCTGGAGACAAGTGTGTAACTTGGTACTAACTGTGGGCTATGATGATGATATACTTTAAAGAAAGGCACTAATCCTGCAAAATATTAATTCATTCTTTGAATATGGATTCATTTGAATAGTATAAAGTATTTTGCATCTGCTGCCTCCATTGGTTAGTGTTATTGTTTGACTTAAGGGTTTCAAAGTGGTGTTTGGATCTGAACTAATCGATTAAATCATGTTACACAGCACTGAGGCCTGCCTTCCACCATCTAATGAAGATCATATACTGACTACACAAAGGTACCTCATACAACCCCACTTCAGTGAACCAACCTCTACTCGGAGCCTTGCCTCGTATGTTCAGTCAGTGTTAGCTTTAAAACTGGTCTACAACTCAGAAACAGCTAATATGAGCCTAATCTAAGTGGGTTATTTGTTCATGTCCAGTGTTCAGTCCACTCTAATTCTCACACACTGATTTGTGTTGCTCCAAGACTGGGCTCAGCTGCATGTCAAATATGAGCAAATATGAGACTGAGCAAATAAATTAGAAAACTACATTTTTAAAAACAATATGCTGTATTATATACATTTAACTCTGTCGACAAAATTCAGCCAGACAGCATTTTATGGCCTCTCTACCTTCAGCTATTTCAACCCCCCTAAAGGTAGTGCATCCTCTGTCCCAGAGATGCCTCGCAGTCACAAAGTCCCACATGCTGCTGGGGCGAGTGCAGCCTCACTGCACAGTCTGCACTGATCTGATATGTTTTAGCTCATTCGTGACAAATCACACAAACACACTTGACATTACTACTGGTGGCCATTTTCCAAAGCACTTTTGGAATTCTGTTAGGTTCTTAACAGGAAGTCTTGAATCAGCATGTTAAATTGCATTAGATTATAAATTATTATATAGCCATGAAGCTCTTCCTGGCCCACTGTGTGTGCAAAGCGCAGAAGTTAGATTTCTGGAAGAAGGAAAAATAGACAAAAAAAAAAAAGTTTTACTTGCTGACGTTCTAAACCATTAACTAAAGATGAAAAAACCTACATCACAGGGTTGATAGATTTGTCACTTAGCAGACAATCAGAAAATGAACCCCAACTCCATGTCCACACAACTCGGTTCAAACCTCAGTTTATTTTCCTAGTGTAGAGAAAACAGAAAAGCATTTCAAACTCCACATTAAACTATGACACTCTGGAAAAGGCTAAGCAGTGATGTCATGCATGTTGTGTGGAATTTACTGGAAAAACACTGAATTGTTCCTTTAATTTCAATTTGAATCATAATGACTTAAAATGAGTTATCAGTCCACATTTCTTATGCAAGTTGGCACACTACCGAGCGTGCTTTGAGGTCAGCAAAGTATTTTCAGTGAGCCTAATTCAGCAGTCCATGAGGTGGCTATGACTTTCCCCGAGAGGAGCAGCGGTACGGAGGCTGCTATCGTGCTGCAGCAGCTGGGACTTTTGGACTCAGGACTGAAACCCAGCAATCAGCCCTGAACCTCAGTGATGAAACTAAACTAAAACAAGAGTGCAGTTTTTTTTTTTAATGTGTCATTGTCATGGCGCCAAAAGGCCCTCAGACCACACAATCAGCCCTGCATTTCGTTAGTGTGTGTGTGACCCCCCAGAGTTTGGGGGTACTGTGGTCCCCCCGCCCCCTGTTTGTCCATGGCCTCTCCTGCCGTGGCCCAGGATGCAGTGAGCGCTGCCGCACCCTTCGTCGTCGTCGTCTCCCTCACTCTCAGAGGAAGATTCTCCAAACTGTCGGGGCTTCTCATAAATGCAGCAGCCTGGAACACAGCAAGCAGGATTAGGGTGGGTCCAGATGAATCAGTAGCTGATGACTCCAATGTCTCAGCTGAAGCTCCTAGTTCACCATTTGAAAATTAAAAATACACTGACACCTTCTTCATATATTTCAGTTCAGAAATAGTAACTAAAAGAGCAGGGATTAAAAATATCTATTCAGCTGCTCTTTGATTTGGTAAGTGGTGCAGCAGGAGGAGGATGGAGGTGGACAGAGGTACAGTATCTGCTGAGGATTTTAGTTCCATTTTAGTGCACGTTATGCATGTGTAAGCAAAAAGTATTGAGGCTATATTAAAATGAACTACCTGAGTCATGATTACATTGTTGGGAAATTAATGAGAGGCATTACATCAGGAAACACACTGATGCACGTTTTGATATCATTACTACATGTCATAATTCATGTAATTACTTTCAAGCATGTCAGATTTCATTTTACTCAGAAAAGCCATCATTCGGCGTGCCACTTGTACTGTACAGTCTTAGCACCGTGCTTTAACCATTGCGGAAAAAATAATGATGAGAAAAGAAAAAAGTATTTATGTGCATGGAAAGAAGAACTTTTACTGAGGGGGTGTAGAGCTACAGTACAAATGGTGCTTGGGAGTATACCCAACGTCTCAGCCTTTCCTCTCTAACTTTGTCAGCTCAACCTGAGCTGTCCCTCTGATGTACTCATTTCTAATTCTGGTCACTCCCAATGAAAATCTTAACATCTTCAGCTCAGCCTCCTGTCCTTTTGTCAGCGCCACCATCTCAAACCATACGTCATAGCTCATTCACACACTCTTCCACCTTCTCCCTACTCGCACTACAGATACAAACCTCGCCTGCAAACATCATTGTCCATGGAGACTCTGGCCTGACCTCACCCATCTGCCCTTCCATCACCACTGCAAACAAGAAGGGGCTCAGAGCACATCCCTGATGTAATCCCACTCCCACCTTGAACCCATCTGTCACTCTTTCCACACACCTCAGCACTGTCTTGCTGTCCTACACCACCCTCACACCCTTTTCTGCCACTCCTGACTTCCTCATGCAGTACCACACCTCTCTTAGCACACAGGCACAATGCAACTCCTAACTTCCTCTATATTTCTCCATCAACACTCTCAAAGCAAAGAGCCCATCTGTAGTGCTCTCTCGGCATGAAGCCATACTGCTGCTCGTTGATCGTCACCTCTCTTCTTTATCTCGCTTCAACAATGTTTTCCCAGAGCTTCATGGTATGCCTCATCAACTTTATCCCTCTGTCGTAATTACAGCTCTGCACATCACCCAACTTCCACCATTTAATCCTTGCCTCTGCCTTCACTCGCTTCCTCCTCTTGATGCCCAAAGCCATCCTACAGACTACCATCTGATGCCACCTTGCAGTCCCCTATTGTGTTCAGATTCCACCTTCTGCAGAAGATGTAGTCCATCTGTGTGCCTCTTCCTCCACTGTTATATGTAACCCTATGTTCCTCCCTCTCTTTAAAGTACACATTCACCACAGCCATTTCCATCCTTTTTGCAAAATCCACTACCATCCGCCCTTCTGCATTTCTCTCTTTAACACCATACCTACCCAACATCTCCTCACCTCTGTTCCCAACACCTACATGCCCACTTAAGTCTACTCCAATCACCAGTCTCTCCCCCCCGGGGACATGCTCTACCACTTCATCCAACTTGCTCCTCTTTCTCTTCTAATTGACATTCAAATAAAATAAAATCATCATCTGTCTGCATAATCTTTTTAGATAGGAGATAACAGAGAATAAATATTACAGTACAATATCTAACTATAGAAAGTGATGTACACAATTGCCTACGTGGTGACTCTACAGCCCTGCACCAAATAAAGGATTTTTACAGACTGAGCATAAGAGTAGAATATTAATAGCTTTAGTTGTGTGATTTAGTTTGAATCTCTTTCACAGTGAAATGCTGGACGACTACCACAACCTGACATTTTCAATTTAATTACATTTCGCTGCCTATGTGCTGAGAATAAAGAGAAACTCACACTTTGAAGACCTTCTTCCCAGGTGCTCATTGTCAACAGTGTCACTAGACCACTCCACCTTCTTCTCAGTCTTCCTCTTCCTCAACTTGATTGTCAAGCTTCGCCCCTCCTGTAACATGTAAGACGTCTACTGTAAGACACTGAGCATCAAAGACAAACCATGCCGAATGTTAACCATGTAATCAAGAAGATCCTGCATCCACACTCAATGAAAGCCATCTCCAGGGTTTTGCTTGTGGGAACTTCATGTTCTCTCCACGTCCATTTGGGCGTGCTAGTGTTTCCTGCTCTCTGATAGTAAAGCATCTGTTAAGGCTCTGGTTTGTAGAGAAAAAAATCAATACAATACACACATTTAAAAAGAAAACGTGTGTGGGGGTAGATACACACAACTTGATCAAAGGAGACCTACCTATGTACCTGACATATATGCTAGCAGAAAGAAATTCATTTTCTATAGACTCTTTGGGCTCTCAGTTGTGTACTTCTCAGACTCACTCATTAGATACCAGTGAGTCTTTCCAAGTCGCTTCCCTTCCTTCCTGCTGTTATAGAGATTTCCTAAAATCTGGGTCCCATTCTAAATGCCTATAGGAAATTCAATTAACTGGGGACTGACTGTGTCTGTAGTTTAGATGACCAAAATCTGTTGCTAGAAGTCGAAAAAAAATATATTTATCTCAACAATATAACATGAAATGCCCAAACATTTAAACAGAGCGTATTTTAAGATACTTAGTCTGTTAAACTGTATGCTCCTGCTACAGAATTTCCTGCAGCTTTAGACAGCTGCTTATCTTACATTATGCAACATCCTACAACAGATTCTGAGGTGTTTATTTAAAATCTTCTCACAACATCAGGTGAAATGTTTTGTGAAATGTGAACCCCCCCGCATCTGCCGCATCCCTAACGCTGAGAACAGCACATATCTCGATATCCGCTTTCCGTAATGCTAGCGTCCTAACACCAGCCCTGTCAATTCAATAAGCTTAATGTAACTAACACATTAGGCCTCGTGAAGCTTTCCGTGTGATAATTCCAGGCAGCACTCTAGACAGCATGAATGCTGTCTAGAGCCAGCGTGGCCTAATTAGCATACAATACACTGTCACTCACTGGCTAGAAAAACAGTCAAAATGTCTTGACGATCAGCTCGCCATCGTTTACCTGCTGGGGCGGCGGCGGTGTGCTCGTCTGAACTGTCTCCGTTATGGTCTCACTTGATGTCCCTGGAACCTCCGCCATCCCTGCAGCTGCTTTGCTAACGCTATCGTTAGCTAGCTATGAGATCCAAAATAACCGAAGTCGAGCGTCAGCGATGCGCGATACAGCGTTAAGTTGATAGCTACTGACTGACCTTTCGTTATTTAACTCCACAAACCGTACTGAAGGAAAACAATGTCAACCTGAAGTTACGAGGTGTGGAACAGCGGTGAGACGTGGCTAGCAGTCAATATACAAAACGCGTTAGCCAGCCAGGTTCAGAACGGAAGTGTACGATTTCACATTAAAAGTTTCAGCTATAGGAACCGTCGTCTCCCACAAACAAGAGTCAAATAACTCCAACTCGCTGGGCTGTATAATTATATCGTGTGTGGAATTAAAAGTGGTTTTGATAGTTAATTCGGCGTTTTTGGTGAACATTGCTTCCACAAGTTATTTTATTTTTAAACTCGGGAAGGATGTTTCGTTTCTTTTTAGGTTCAATTTGAAAAGGGTAATGTTGTGGGGAAGATATATTCAGACGGACAGCGTTTGTTTCCTCTTGTCCGTGAAGCTATAACAGCCCGTCAACAAACAGCACCCACATGCTGAGCCGCAAATCGTACTCGAACATAAATGTATGAAATAGCATCATTTTGCGACAGTTTTTTTTAATTGATGTGAAGGTTACATATTTTTAGCTGTATTATACAAACGCCTATTCTCAGGTTGGCAATGACAAAAGTTAGAAGGTCGTGGCTGGGGTGTGTGGGCATTCTGTATTGAAAACACAGTAAGTTAACTAGCTGAAATACTGTCACATATATTTCGTGGAGCTAATATTTTTGATAGCACCTCAGAGCCAGGAGACGACCTTTACATGGCGTAGACTGTGGCCCTGTGTGTTTGTTTCTAGCGTGGAAAGTCACTGATGATGTGGAGAGGAGGTCTTGTTCCGAGTCTGAGACCGGCAGCCAGGCTCTATTCCAGCAACCCACCAAAAGCCTCTCACCAAAACTCCGCACGGCCCCACGCTGAGAAGCAGAGGCGCAGACGAGTTCGGGAAGAGAGCATCCTTTCAAGTCAACATGGTGTAAGTTTGAAAGAGGCAGAGCATTAAACCTAGTTCTGCATCACATCAAAATCCAACCCAGCAAACTATATGTGTGTGTGTTCCTGACATTATTTTACATGTCAGTTTAAACACAATATCTGAGAGGGTCTCAGGTCTTATTGATCTTGGTGGGGGGGGGGGGGGGGG
>JAVDPK010001846.1:296776-316021 GCA_034780415.1 Cichlasoma orientale
GTGTGCGTGTGCGTGTGCGCGCGCAGGAGCACTGGGTTTGGGGACACACCGAGGACGAGGCCCGCCAAAGAGCTGCTGTGAAGTATGGTGTGAATCCAGAAGCCATCACTTTGACTCAGGGTGACTCATCTTTATCTAGAAATCATTATATTATGATGTCAGTGTTTCTTTTCCCTGCAAACAGTGTTGCTAGAATCAGTATTGCTTTAATCAGCAAATCTAATGAAACAAATTTTAATATTACACAAGGATAACCCTGGTAAGTACAAAATACAGATTTTAAGTGATGATTTCATTTATTAAGGGGGGAAAAGTTATCCAAACCTACCTGACAATATGTGGAAAAACGAACTGACTCTAATAACTGGCTGTGGCCACCCTTGGCACCAAGAATTGCAGTGAAGCATCTGTGATAACTGGCAGTGAGTCTTCGCCCTTCTTTGCAGAATTGTTTAAATTCGGTCACATTGGAGGCTTTTTGAGCATGAACAGCCTGCTGAAGGTCATGCCAAAACATCTCAGTCAGATTTAAGTCCAGACATTGACTAGGCCACTCCAAAACGTTCAGGGCATGAACTGATGGCCGGACCGTCTCCTTCAGGATTTTCTGGTAGAGAGCAGAATTCATGGTTCCAGCAATTAGGGCGAGTGATCCAGGTCCTAAAGCAGCAAAGCAGCTCCAGACCATCACACTACGACCACCATGTTTGACTCTTGGTATGATGTTCTGTTTATGAAGTGCTGTGTTAGTTTTATGCCAGATGGAACGGGACTCAAACCTTCCAAAAAGTTAAACTTCTGTCTCAGTACACAGAATATTTTCCCAAAGGTCTCTGGGATCATCAGGATGTTTGTTGGCAAATGTGAACAAGCCTTTGTGTTCTTTCTGGTCAGCAGTGGTTTTCTCCTTGGAACTCTCCCACGGATGCCATTTTTGTCCAGTCTCTTTCTAACTGTTGAATCATGAGCGCTGACGTTAATGGAGGCGAGTGAGGCCTGCGGTTCTTTAGATGTTGTTCTGGGTTCTTTTGTGACCTCCTGGATGAGTCATTGATGCGCTCTTGGAATAATTTTGGTAGGCCGGACACTCCTGGGAAGCTTCACCACTGTTCCAAGTTTTCTCCATTCACCGTGGCTCACTGGAGTCACAAAGCCTTAGAAGTGGCTTTGTAACAATTTCTGAATTGATGGACATCAATGACTTTGTTTCTCAGCTGTTTCTTTACATTGTGGCATGATGTGCTGCTTTTTGAGATCTTTTCACTTCACTTTGTCAGACAGATTCTGTTTAAGGGATTTCTTGATTCAACAGTCTGGCAGTGATCAGGCCTGAGTGTGACTATTGAACTTAGCTTTCCAAAAACTGGATAATCACAGTTAATTCATGATTTTAAAAAGGTGAGCAATAACCTTTTCGCACCGGGCAGGCAGGTTTGGATAACTTTTTTTTCCTGTAATAAAATTAATGAAATCATAAAAAAAAGGTGCATTTTGTATAAAATTTGTTTGATCTGAAACATTTAAAAGTGACAAATATGCAAAAAAAAAAAAAAAAAAAAGAAATCAGGAAAGGGAGCAAATACTTTTTCATGGCACTTTTGATTGGATTTTTTTCCTTCTAATATAACAGGGAAAAGCCAAATGTATCAGTTTAAAATGACATGTATTGTGTCCAGTTACTTTCTGAAATGATTGTGAGTTTGACCTGTGATGTTAAAATAAATCAGTGACATATTTTGAGGCATGACAGAATTAAATTCAGCTTTTACAGTCACATTTTTCCTGCCTTAGACCCAGATGTCTTAGATACGTGGTTTTCCTCTGGGCTGTTTCCCTTTGCTATGCTTGGCTGGCCAGAGCAGGTACTGTACTTCCTCTGACTGAACATTAAAAAAAAAGCAACCCCTCAACAGATATCCCTGTCCCTCAACCTCAGTCCACCCTCCCTTTCCACAGACTGCTGACCTTCGGCACTTCTACCCTAACTCTGTTCTGGAGACGGGCAGTGACCTTATCTTCTTCTGGGTGGCAAGAATGGTAATGCTTGGAACAGAGCTGACCGGGCAGCTGCCTTTTAAACAGGTATCCTTATAATAATGAGAGAATCCCAAACAAACCAGTATTTATACATGGACTACTGAATCACAGTGTCAGCCCATCCTGTTTTTAGTTTTCCCCTCTCATCCTGTTCCCTTTGTGTCTCTCAGGTCCTGTTTCACTCTCTAGTGAGAGATAAATATGGTAGGAAAATGAGCAAGTCTCTGGGAAATGTCATCGACCCATTAGATGTTATTCATGGAGTCTCTCTGGAGGTAGGTAACATGAAGTATTGATCCAGGAAGCAGTAATAACTGTCTGATATTTGTCACACTCAATGAAGTATTATGATCTCAGTGTACTCCAGCAACTGTCCCAGTGTTAAAAATAGATTTAAGTTGCACACTTATCTACTTATGTACTTTAGATTTATTTTAATGACACTTTATAATATAATTTTTTTTCCAAACATAGCGGCAAATATTTTAATTATTGTAATAATTGTTATAGTAATTATTTAATTTAAATTTGCATGATGGCAGTGAGCCCTGCAGTGATGTGTGGTTTGGAGATGTGGCACTAACTAAACGACAGGAGACTGAAGTGGAGGTGGCAGAGCTGCAGATGTTAAGATTTTTGTTGGGAGTGAGCAGAAACGAGCACATCAGAGGGACAGCTCAGGCCGAGCGGTTTGGAGACAAGAATAGAGAGGCAAGGTTGGCATGGCTTGGACACGTGCAGGGGAGGGATAGTGGATATACCGGACAAAGGATGTTGAAGATGGAGCTGCCAGGCAGGAGGAAAAGAGGAAGACCAGAGAAAAGATTCATGGATGTAGTGAAGGACATGCAGAGGGTTGGTGTGACCGAGGACGATGGGGTGAGGTGGAGGCAGATGATCCGCTGTGGCAGCCTCTAAATTAGTTAAAATTGTTCTAAAAAGAATAAAAGGTATGCAAACTAATTTCATTTAGTTGTTTTAAAGCTTCTTGCCCTCTTATGTGACATAATTGTTCTGTGGTGTGACTGCCCCAAAGCATCACTCAGAGGATATTTATGCTATCAAACCACAGTACTGGGATCAGGTCTCACACCACAGGACATTGTTTTCAGAGACAAATTGTATCAAATTCCTTTACCTATATATAAATATATAGGAAAGAATTATCGCTATTGCTATAACAGACACAGAATTATGCCAGGGTGTCAATCAGTATCTTTCAGCTTAGTTTTTATTTCTAAAAGTTAATATGTAATGAATCATGGTTGAGTCACACCACATTGCAATTTGGGGATTTGGCACAAAGTTTAAAAAAAAAAAAAGCATAAAGTCAGGTTTAATAGCAATAGGCCCATGAAAACATTTACAGCATTTTAAATGAGGACAGTACAGCTAATATTTTTATCTCGCAAGACAGTGGAATTGCCGTCATCAACTATCACACTAACACGATCACTCTCGCTTTCGTGTGTGGGTCACCTGACCTTGGTGTTCTGGGCTTCACGGTACCAATGTTGCTCAGTAATCAGTTTTTGCTTATTGCAGCTCCCCAAAGACAGCAGCTACTCAGTCGTCTCTCTTTTGACGGAACACATTTTTGTTTTATCTCACATGAATCCTCTGGGTTGCAATGGAGACGCAGAGTAGGAAAGTGACAGCAGTATACTTCCATTCTGTTGAATGTGTGTAGTTTTGTGAGAGCTGCTGTTTTCAGTTGCAGAGTGAAAGTAGGACACAGACGCAGAAGGAGACAGACGCCTGTTCTTCTCCTTAAAAGACGTGCTGTGAAAGTCTTGTTGTTCCTCTGTCCTCTTAGAGACTTCAAGAGAAAGTGAAGGAGGGGAACCTTGATCCGAGGGAGCAGGTGGTTGCCATGGAAGCACAGGTCAGCTCCCCTCTCTCCTGTCTCCTGAGCGCGCTCATTACTCTGTCTCTTATCTGTCTGCTCAATCTGCTTCCCCACAGAGGAAAGACTTCCCCAAGGGGATCCCTGAGTGTGGGACTGACGCTCTGCGATTTGCCCTCTGCTCTCACAAGATGCAGGGTGAGTGACTCCCATCTCTCAGCTGACAGGAAAGAGCAATTTGTCAGAGTGAATGAATGTGAACACAGATTTGCAGGAAAGAAGAGATGGGATGGTTCACTTAAAGAAAGAAATATTATTCACCTGTTTCACATAAAAGCCTGCGCTCATTAAAGACTACAGGGCTCATTAAAGCCATAAAATATGCGTGCAGCATTAGGTTATCATCAGGGTGATAACTATTTTATCCTTCATCAAAGTTAAAGGTTCCTAACTAGTAATTAAATTATTGGAGAACCAACCAACCAAAGAAGTGATCCGCATTAGACTAGACTCTGGTTCTAGTGGAGTGTTTATCTTTTTACTGTGTGTAACATCTTTATTTTTGCCTCTTCTCAGGAGAAGACATTAGTCTGTCCGTCTCTCAGGTTCTGAGCTGCAGACACTTCTGTAATAAAATGTGGCAGACCTTGAGGTTCACACTGGGAGTGCTGGGTGACAACACAGCAACAGTGGAGGCTCTACCAAAGGTACAGGAAAGAGAGATTTGTGCCTTTATAGAGTTGTTTGAAAAAGGCTAAGCTTTTCTTAGAAGATATTTGTGGACCATAAGTTTCTGAAAAGAATAGATGGCCCCTGCCGGCCTTTACAATACATGTTTGTCTATAGTATAATAATAATAGAAACACCTCAGGTTAAAATACACCAGATTTCTCCTTAAGTATCAAAATAAATCATGACTGTTAACCTTTTTTGGTTAAGATTGCTGAAATGAGGTCATTGTGTCGATTGTGCGTAACGTAACAGTGTTTTTATGCTTTCATCTGCGCGAGCGAGCCCGAATACAGTGACGGTGTCCAGTGTGGATTTAAAAATAGAATTCACAGCAGTGTGGGCGGGGAGCAATATTCAGAGGAAAAGTCTGACAAGTTTAAAATTCATGTGAAAAAAGAAAAGTAAACATTCTTTGAGATAATAAAGTTTGAAATTCAACATTTTACATTTGCATAGCCTTTTACAGCGGTTCCCTCTTTCAGGTGTCTCCTCTGAGCAGCATGGACCGGTGGATCTGCTCCAGACTCTACAGCACAGTACTGCAGTGCGAGCGGGCCTTTGAAGCTTACGAGCTCCACGCTGTCACGTCTGCCCTGTACTCCTTCTGGGTCCATAACCTGTGTGACGTTTACATGGTGAGCAGCAGAGCCTTCACACAACTTTCTTTGTGTTTCCAATAATCTATTTACTGTTCCGTCTAACAGAGACTGGGTGATATATTTATGCGATTAATATAGATTAACCTAATTAAGCCCGTAGTTACCCCGACATTGAAAGAGCCACTGTCATTTTCATCTGTGTGTGTGTGTGTGTGTGTGTGTCTTGTAGGAGTACACAAAGCCTCTGCTGAACAAGCAGGACAGCGGAGCAGTACTCAGCACTCACACAGAGTACAGTGGTAACGTGAGGCAGGCGGCCGCCACTGTTCTCTATCACTGTGTGTCTGTCTCCTTGGCCCTGCTCTCCCCTTTCATGCCTTTCATCACTGAGGAGTTGTGGCAGAGACTTCAGCCGTTTGCACCTGAAGCAGCTGCCCAAACCAGCCTGTGTTTACAGCCGTACCCCCGCTCTTCTCAGTTGGTAGGACTGTAAACAAAACCTGTTTTGTTTTTATTTTATTTATTTGTTTTCAAATGTTTGTAGCCAGGGGGAAAACAAACTAACTAACTAAAAGCCAAAGTAGGTAAATAAAATCTGGATTGGCAGAATATCTCTCTCCTGAGATGAAAAAAGCAGAGACATATCCAAACCAAGCAGAGGCAAATTCATAGCATTAAAAAATTCATAGCAAACAGAATGTGATAGTCACTGCTTAATAGCTGAGCTTGAACCAGATACACAATATACTGTATAGCAACAAGCAGAATTTATTGCAATTTCATTGTAATTGAAAGACGAATCTTAATGGTCTCAAAGCACAGACTAGAGTAGACCGTGCAGTAGGCACAAGTCAGAGAAGACGCATGAAAACTGCAAGCCCGGTGCCAAAGAACTGGCAGCAATTTCTCCAGCATTGACAGCAACAAAGTTGAGTTGTTCAGGCTTCTGAATACTGAGGTTATGAGGGCAGCAAATGAAGAACAAACAGGTATCAGTGTTAACAGAATGTGAAGATGTGCTCTGCAATTCTTCAAGAGAAAAGATGAACCTGGCACCCGGCAATAACAAAGGGGCTGATTCTAGGATACTGGTGCGTGTGTTAGATGCTGTAGTGCAGGGATTCCTCAGAATCAGTAGTGCTGACACAGATGATGTTTCGGTCGTGTCAGCGGTGCAGACTCTCGGTGATGTAGAACTCTGGATTGCATTTGGCACCGGTAAGGACATTCATAGACATGAGTTATCATCTGCACTTGGTCCAAGGAGGTCTCTGGCCCTCCCTGTATTTCATGCACTTCCCGGTTTTGACACTGTGTCACATTTCAACCAAGTTGGGAAGAAGACAGCTTGAAAAGTGTGGGAGAGTCACAGTGAATTCACAGAGACATTCTGTGAAGTGCACAATGCTTCAGTGGAAATACCAGATGAAGTATATTCTTCTCTAGAGTACTTTTTAATACTGCCATACAGCAGGACAGGTACCTGCACCTCCACACAAAAAGGATGTCAAATGTTGGACCCCAATGTCACTATTGGGGTCAAGCTACTAAGGCTTGACCCCTTAGTGCTACTAAGGCCAATCGCCAGTTACCCAGTGGACCCGCCCTGAACACTGGGTCCCTTTGTAGACAACACTTCCATCGGCAAGTGCGACTTGCCCAGAGCTACTTCAGTGCAAGTGCAGATCACGCTGCCTTGACTGTAAGCGTTGTCGGGCTAAGAACCACTCAGTACTGTACATGTAAGGGACATGTGACGATGTGACGATGTTTGAGCGCATCATTCTGGTGTAGCATGTGGTAATTTTTATTTTGCATACAACCAAAATAAAAGTATATAAGGTCAAAATCTTACAAGCATGTTTCGGGTATTATCACTTCTTGATAAAAGATAAAAATAAATAAATTTTATTTTTAGAATTCTTATAATTCTGTTGCATGTTAATAAGCAATACTTTGTGCTTGGTTGGTCTAGAGTAGTGTCTGAGTTTTTAGATCCTCTTTTTATAAGCAGAAATATGAGTTCAAACAACTGGTAGCTATGATAAAACTGTTGCTTAGCAGCTGTTGCTAAGATAATTAAATTTCTTGTTGGCTCCACCTCTGAAATTGTTAGTCACCTCATTTAGAACATTTTTGCAACATTTCTTGCTTTTATCACCTTCCGAGCGATTCTGACCTTTTTTTTTTTTTCTTTTTTTTTTTTTTGCGCCAATCGTCTCATGTTCAGAAATGGTGTTATGGACAAACTGAGGTCATTGTACTGTAAATCTTAGAATCATGGTCTTTAGATGGTATTATCGTGGCCTCCAGTAATACTGTGAGGAATCGAATCTAATGTGAGGAATTAAATATGTACTGATGGGTTTTTTTTGTGCGTGTGTTCCATAAAGATATTATAAACCTAGATATTGAACCAGATCTCTCTATTCAGATTCCTGTCCATTCCCGATACACGTCACAATGGCAGTGCCATCCGAGTATTTCTGGATGTGGCAGGACTCAGAATTGCATTTGAAGTCTGCTCTATACAATGTGAAAAGCAATGGAGCCAGAATATTACTCCCAGAATGTCCCAGAAACACAACCTGACAAACTGTGGACTTTCTGTCAAGGAGAACATAACTCTCACATAAGCGTCAGATTCGTCCAGGTGAGCCACGGCTCGGTGAAGCATGTAGAGGACAGCATCATTTACTCCAATGTTTCATTCATATGCAAACTGCAGAAGATCAAGTTTGTCTTTGACCTCAAGTTTCAGTTGCTGTAGAATCAGCTGTTCCAAGATTTTCTTTATAATTTTGGTTTTTTTTTTTACCTTACAGCATCTTGAGCTGTCTGTTGTGATTTTGTTCTATATAAATAGAACTGAACTGAAAGAGAGAAAAGGAGAACGTATGGAAAACAAAGTATGAAAAGGCACAGCGGGTGGATTGGTGGGACCAGCCAATGCAAATCAGGACTATGAAGCTATGGTGTTAGAGATACCTGAAGGGAGGTACAGGGAGAAAGTACAAACTGGGGAAAAGAGAATGAATATGCATGCATTCATGTGCATGCTCAGTGAAGTTTCCCAGTAGGCTAAGCCTACTGTAGCATAACTGAGGGATGGTTCCCTCAGTTATGCTACAGTCGCCCCAACTTTGGGTTGGAATCCCTGTAAGCTTTATCAAAAAATTAAAGTCTAATAAAAGTAGCGAGGGGGTCTTTTCTCCCCATTAATCGAAACAGTGAGCTGCTTCCTCAGGAAAGGGGCTGAATACTCAGCTCCTGTTCTACTTTTAATAACTCTGGGAAAGTACATCACACAGAGGAATGTACAGGACTGGATTTTCCACTGTCTGTGTGTGTTTTAGCTGACGTGTTAGTTTTTAACCTCTCCGTCCTCTCCATTCTCCCAGGCGCACTGGCATTTTGCTGAGGAGGAAAGAGATTTCCTGCTGGTCCAGGAAGTGATCCGAGTGGCCCGCTCATTACGAGCCCAGTGTGGCGCAACCAAAGCAAAACCAGATAGTAAGTCAAGAAACGAAAGCGTAACCATTTTAAAACAATCCAGATATGTGTAGCTGTGCAGAGACTCAAAGGTTTTCTTCATTCTTTGCTAGAAAAATGGGTAAAAACGATTTATTCTGCATGTATCTGCAAACTTATATGCAAATAAAGCTTGTACAGTTCTAATGAGCTTGAAAGTCGATATTTTGGATGACACACCCTGAACTCTCTTAGGCAGCTTCTTTGTAATTTTGTAATAAAGTGGAATTTTTAAATTTGTTTATCTTGATTGTTTCAGTGTGGGCAGTGTGTTCACCCAGCCAAGCCCAGGTCCTCCTTCGCTTTGGGTCAGCTGTTCGGACTTTAAGCCGCATCTCCAGCCTCCAGGTTTACTCTTCTGACAGAGACAACAACCCCCCCTCTGTCCACTTCACTCCTCTGCCCAAAACAAGCCTCACTGGTGTCGTGGACCACACGTGTCAGCTGCACCTTCACTTTCAAGTATGCATCAGTCTCCTTCTGTGGCACAATTAAGATGACTTGTGTTAATATCAGGCTTTGCATTCAATCAGTTAGTTGATGACAAAGTCACCTAGAATTCTGATATTCAGGTTCAGCAAAACACAACCACTTCTCAAGCACAGTGGTGCACATCAGTGTTTGAATGTGTTGGTAGTGGTGATGCAGATCTAACGTACTGTAATATATGATTTTGTCTCAGAGTGGAATGGACACTAGGAAACAGATCCTGCAGCTCTCTCAGCGCAGAGACAAGCTCGTTCCAAAGTTGGACGAAATCCTTTGCAGAGTCCAATCTCCAGACTACCTCACCAAGGTTCCTTCTCATGTCAGGGAGCAGATGGACAGTAAGGTGAGCACTGTGCAGTAAGGTGAAGGAGAGCTGCTACGGGTCATTTATAATCTGAATCAATAAAAAGCTTTGTGCCGTGGAGTGAGACGTGTATTCACAACGAGGCTGAGGGAATGCCACTGCTGTTCTGTCAGTGCACCACTTTAGTCCAGATTGAAATCTCTCCATAACTATTAGATGGATTGTCACAGAAGTGATCACTGAAAGCTGCAAAGACTGATACCCGTCCCAAAGACCAGGTCACACTCCATTTTAAAATATGCAGTCATCTTAAGCTAATATGTAGAAATGATGCCAACTGAATTTCGCTTTTCAACCCCCTGAAGCCCATCTCTCCATCATCCAAGGCTTTTCCTTTCTGTCGCTCTCCCTCTTCACTTTCTTCTGACAGCTGAGCTCTTTTTCTTTTACTGGGCACAGTTTCCACAGTTCCTCCCGAGTCTCCACCATCTGCCATTTCAGCTAAACCTACTGATAGCTAACGAGGAAAACAAAAGCTCTGCTCCCTTCCTGTTGTGGTTGTGCAGTCCTGGGAGTTTTTTAGTGAGCATTTACTTTATAAGTTCAACCAAAAAACTGTTCCTGTTGCCGCGTTAAATAAATGAATGCTCTCATGTATTTTACCCTGCCTTGTGTGCGCAGGTGTCCGCTTTGGAGCAGGAGCTGAAAACCATTGAGGATCAGCTGAAATTGCTGCAAGAGATGCAAACAGCAGAATAACTGCAAGCAGCAGGCGTCATCGTAACTGTGCGGCGTGCTGGACATATTAATGTTAATATATTTTTCATGTAATGGAGTTTTGCACTCTATAATTACCAGCTCGCCTGCAGATGGAGTCCTGTCAGGCCGCAGATGCTTGGAGCACAGTGGTACGGTGGAAGCATCTGCAGTTTATCTGTTGCTCCTACACAGAAAATATTGTTTCCTGTGCTGACCTTTTAAAAACTCTCATTACAAAATGTTTATTCTGATAGCAAATTTTCATTTTCACTCTTATACCATGAATGTATCCCAGATCTGAGTATTGTTTGGAAAAGGCTCTTTTTGAGGATATCATAGTTTAGCCACCCGGAAGAGTCATGCACTGGATTAGACGGTGGCAGTATAAACAGCTAACATGCCAATTAAAACAGCAACAGCAGGAAAAAAAATGTGTCATTTAAATTGAATAAAAATAAAATAAACCTAAGATTTGAGAGAGTCAGGAGAGCTTGCACTAAAGCTTTCAGCTGCTCTATCAGCTCCTTTACTTTTTTGTGTCTCAGTCTACTGTGCTTCCTGTGTGGCCTGCCTCTGAGCTTCTCCTGCTATGTGCATAAACCACAGCTGCTTCGACATAGACAAGAGGCTAGAAGGTCATCCCCATACAGAAGCCTTTCCTCCTGGACCAGACTTGACTCTCCCACTGAGAGTGGCAATATGCTGCAGTTAATGTATGGGTCAGAGGTGGGGCACAAGTCATGGGCATCCTCAACTTAACTTGGACTTCTATAAGAGGTACGCACCAGCATTGTTTGATTTACAATAGGGGCTGAGGTGGGGCTTAGACTAACTGTTCATAACTGTAACATCTAGCATTGGAATTGGCTAACACAACAAACTATTTAAGACAGTATAACTGGTGAGCGAGGCAGCGCAAGATAAGGATGGTCAAAGGTCTCCAGGTAGGGCAGAAAGGGACCGCTGCAGATCACAAACACAGATCTGTGGAAAGAATAAATCCATAAAAAACACCAGACAAGCAGCAAGAACATCAGAGAGACTGGATGTATGCTACCACGCGTGTAACACATTGGTAGGCTACAGATCACACATGGCTGTGTAGAAGATCTCAACAAGTGTGAAATGCAAGGAGATGTATCCACTTTGTTTACTGGCACTGCACTTATTGGGGGTCCCAGCCAGTTTGAAGTGAAGATGAGGAATAAACACACATACAGAGATTCATAGATTTATTAGTTTGATTCTAGTTTCTCACCTTAAAAGGCTTTTGGATCATGACCCAAACATACTGCCACACAGTGCAGCTGTACTGCAAAGTGCTGCCCTATTAGTTTTGCAGCTTTTGACTAAACCTGAATACAAACCGGGCAGCACAGTGGTGCAGTTGTTAGCACTGCTGTCTCACAGCAAGAGTTCCTGATTCAAACCTGATGGCCATCTGGAGCCTTTTGGGAAGTTTGTGTGTTCTCCCCGTGCCTGTGTAGATACTGTCCGGGTACTCCAGCTTCCTCCCACAGTCTGAAGACCAACATGTTGGGGATTCTAAATCAGGCACAGGTGTGAATGTGAGCATGAATGGTTGTCTGTTTCTTTCTGTTATCCTTGTGATAGACTGGTGACCTGTACAGGGTGTACCCGTCTTTGCAAGCTGTGATAGACCCTGAATTGGATAAGTGGTCATGAAAATGTATCCAGCTACTTCCATCAGCAGTCACCCATTCATTGGTATTAATGGCTCCACATTTTTTGAAGTGGGACGCCTAATGCAGCCATTCATTTCCTTTTCCAAAATCTTCTCATCATTCTTGGACTGTAAAAAAAAAAATGCTGACTTTGTTAAACCTATTGAAGTAAAGCTAAGAGCCTGCACTTCAGTACACAGGTAAATGATGAAAACAATTTCACCCTACAAAAACATGGATATACAACTTTGCTATAAAGGAGGGTTTAATTAAAAAAAACTTGAATACAGGGATAAGGAATAAAAATTGCAGTATCTTGAATTCTTGTGCTCCAGCTAACGTTTATTAAATCTGCATATGCGTGCAAGACATGAACGCTGTAATGATCAGAGGAAACTAATTTGTCAGTGGGAAAGATGTAATTTGTCAGGGATTAGACTTCGGCTCCGCTCGGGTCAACTCGGTCCTAAACGAGTCAACAATCCGGAAGTATAGTTTTGGGTAATCAAAAGAAAAATGCCGTCACCATACATGAGACACAGTCGCCTGTCTTAGAGCTAGCTGGAGAAAGTGAAGCTCCTGGCAGCTGGGATAGAGTAAAGGGCTACTCTCCGCAAAGTTTCATTTTGGAATCACGGACCGCTAGCACTTAACCCATTGCTACGGAGCGGGAACTGTATCCTGCTAACATAAGCAGCTACTGGTGCTGGATACAAGAGGGGAGCCGGGAGGATGACGGAAAATGAGGTGGAAAATGTGCAGGTGATACTGGAGGCTATGTGAACCCACACAGAAATGTGCTGCTAATGTGACACCTAAAGAAGTAAGAGCGGCTCGACTAGTTAATGTCAGCTAGCTAGCCAGCCAGCTAGCCGGTTAGTACTGCAGCTCGATGGTCTTCAGTTCGTTTGGGAATGCAAGCCTCATTCAGCGGTCCAGAACGGCATGAGAGAGGTGAGTGACACTGGCTCCTGTTGCTGCATCCTATCGTTGACTGGTGCGGCTGATGAGCTAAAAAGCTTTCGTTGTGGCTTTTCTGTGTTAGCCAGTTAGCTAACAGCACGTCAGCGTAAGTGAACGGGTTAGCTGGCCTTGAAGATGTTCTTTATGTCTCTGATGGTCAGAGATCGTTGTAGAGGGGACAAACGCTGGCTACGGCCCTACTGCATTTAACACTCAGTATGTCCTGTGCTTTAACTCGGCCTCAGCAACACTAGGCATATGAAGCGAACAGGTCAACAACACAGACAGCTGCATGGCTGTGATCTGCTGTGTGCAGCGTGGACTAATCAGCTGAAAACAGAACAAGTTTGTAGTGTTGGCAAACTAAGAGGCGTTGCCTGCCCTGCCCAGTCCTGCCCTGTCCGTCCCCACTTCACAGTAATCATGTGAGCCGGACACCGGTAAGCGTCCTGTCTGTGTCTGATACTTCAGTCAGTTCGTGCCGCAGGCTGCACTCTGTCATCCTACCAGTCAGCTCCACGTCGGCTGGCGGAGGGAGGAGGGGATTCACCAAGACTTTCAGCTGGTACAGTTTGTGAGAGGAGCAACAGTTTCTTCCTCCCAGCTCACAATCGGCTCCCCTTGTCAGCTTAAAGCACTACAAGACTGAAAAGGAGGCACGACTTCAGGTACAGTTGCCATTGGATTTTATTACTGGGATCAGTCTCTTTCAGCGGTTCATTATTGTTTCTATTTATTCCTAAATATTTTGTGTATTACACCTCTAATATTTAAGGGTTTTTTTTGTTGTTAACTTAAGTTGATTCGATAGGACGGTTCTTAGATGACCAGCCTGCTTGATTGTTGAACCTTTTTTTGATAAGTTGTTCTGGCTTCCTAATATATTAAAAAAAGATCTGCATAGAGAAACTTTCCGATTGTCATTATTCTGACCAAAAAATACTCACAGCTAACTGTAATATAACAGTGTAGTTAAAAGCACCCAGTAGGTAGATTGCACTATTGACAAGTTAGATGGACAAACTTGACCTTTAACCCCGATTCCAAAGTCCCTACAGCATTTTGAGCTCAAAATTAGTTGAGCTTGCATGTTTTGCAGAAGTTTTTCACTTTAGACTTAAGCTGTTTTTGTACATGAGTTTATGAGTGTTGGAATAACATCATCTGAATTTGCACATTCTTATGTGTAGCACGAAAGAAAGCATTAGCATCAGATTCTCTTCCTGGTTTATGCTGCTAGTTTTATTTATTTATTTATTTATTTATTTTAGAAGTGGCAGTACACATTCTTTAATAGAAGCACTTAAATCCATAATGGAAATGTGCCCTATTTAGCCTTACAAGCTACTTTTAATCTGTAGTGTCTGGCAGATTAACAACTTTTTAAAAGTTACCAAAGAAAACATATAAACAGATGCATTTAACAGTGACTTGATCACTATTATAAAAAATGACAGCTACCATACAATGTTATTATGTAACATTTAAAAGACTGAAATGCAGTTGCTGAACAACTTCCTGTGCTATTCTCACATCCTGGCAAACAGAAATCACGTAGACTTGGTGCTGAAATCGACTCGTGATCCTTATCCGACTCTCTCCGTTTGTGTTCTCACGTGCATCTCTGTCAGGAAATGTCCATTTAAAAAGTCAGGGTTGCTGCGCATGTTTGAAAATTGTTGTAGTTCTTTAAGAAGGCTGAATTTCAATCCAGCTTTCTTGATAACAAGCACATTTAAAAGTAAAATATTAGTATGTAAACAAGTGTAAAGTAGAAAAAAGAGAAAACAAATGTATAACTATATAAAAACAAACAAAAATTAAAGCTCTATTCAGTTGAAGCAAAACGAATGTGTTTTCCCTGCTGGCGGTTTTTGTCCTCCAAGCTCGGGTCCTCTACCAGAGGCCTGGGAGCTTGAGGGTCCTGCACAGTATTTTAGCTGTTCCAGAACTGCACGCTTTGTTCCTTGAATCTGCTAAAGCCACCTTCCAGTTTGGGGGTCACTGCCTCGAGTGTTCCGATTACCATGGGGACCACTGTTACCTTCACCTTCCACATCTTCTCTAGCTCGTCTCTGAGCCTTTGGTATTTATCGAGCTTCTCGTGTTCCTTCTTCTTGATGTTGCCATCACTTGGTATTGCAACGTCTATCACTACGGCTTTCTTCCTCTTTTTGTCCACCACTACTATGTCTGGTTGGTTATCCATCACAAGTTTGTCTGTCTGTATCTGAAAGTCCCACAGGATCTTAGCTTGGTCATTCTCAACCACCCCTGGGGGCGTATCCCATTTTGACCTTGGGATTTCCAGGTCATACTCAGCTCAGATGTTCCTGTATACTATGCCAGCCACTTGGTTATGGCGTTCCATGTAGGCCATGTATCCTTCAGGGTATCTGACAACTGGCAGGGCATAGGTGTTGATTGCCCGGATCTTGTTCTTCCCATTCAGCTGACTCTTCAGGACTTGCCTTACTCTCTGCAGGTACTTGGTGGTTGCAGCTTTCCTAACGGCCTCTTCATGGTTCCCATTTGCTTGTGGGGATTCCAAGGTCCTTGTACAGTAGCTGTCCTCAATGTCTGCAATGTTGCCTTCTGGTAGTGCAATCCTATCAGTTCTGACTACCTTCTTATAACTAGCCTTACTGTGTGAAGAAGACTCCCCACTTACATGAACAAATTGGAGTCTATTAGATAAATATGATTCAAACCACTGCAGCGCAGTACCTTTAATACCTATGGCATTCCTCTAATCTCTGTAATAAAATATTATGGCCAACAGTGTCGACCGCTGCACTGAGGTCTAGCAGGACAAGCACAGAGATGAGTCCACTGTCAGAAGCCATGAGAAGATCATTTGTAACCTTCTCTAATGCTGTTTCTGTGCTGTGATGAATTCTGAAATCTGACTGAAACTCTTCAGTTAAACCAGATGATCAATTTGCTGCTTTACAACTAGTCTATCAATAATTTTTTTTTTTTTTTTTTAGATGAAAGGAATATGTTTTGAATGTCTTTTCTCTGTGTGTGTCATTTGAAGGTGAAGGTCCTGTTTGTGGAAATAAATATTTGGAACAGGGGTTTTGTATGCTATTTAGGTTCTTTAGCAAGCAGCTCATTACCATGTGACATCAATTAACTGGCATATGTTAATGTGCCAGTTCATTTTATTATCATTAACCCTCATGGCATCATCTAAATCTTCCAGGTGCCCATTTTCTTTGCTTGTGGTCATAAGGCTCTAGATAACCACATAATAACTTTTTTGGTTAATAATTAGGTCACAATTAAGTTTAGTTTTTTTTTTTAATGTAAAAAATATGTAAAATGTGTTTTTTCATAATTATTCAATTCAGTTTCATTCAATATATAGCATCAAATCCCAACAACTGTCACCTCAAGGTGATTTATATTGTAAAGACTCTAGAATATTATAAAGTGTAATCCTTAAATGTGAGACTGTTGTAACTATTTTAACCTGTCACTACATTCTGCTGTGTTTTAGACTCAAATCAAACCCCTGTTGCATGCCACACATCTGTGTCTGAGAAGGTTTTCCAATACAAATAAGTCTTTTAAAAGGTGTTTTGTTTTTTTTAAAATGTAGACTCATAAAGCAAGCTGGAGTTCCTTCGCGGCCACACAGCCGGGTCCCCTTTAAGGCTCCAACATGGTGCTTTTGTGTTAAAACAATGCCGTTTTTGCAGTGTCTGCTGTCCGAGGGGAAAATCTTTTGAAAAACAGGAAATGGAGACCAGTCTTCTTTCTTTTTCTGCTATTGTTACTCCTTTTGCTTTGCTTGTAGCACAGAAAAGATGATCTAGAGAACGAAAAAAAAACGTCATGCAGGACACGAGCAGTGTTTTTCAATGGATAAAGTTTGGAGAGCACTGTTACTACCTGGCCAGTTGTTTGGTTGTTTTTTGTAAAAGTAATAAGTCGTATCAAATGGGAATCTTTTTAAGTTCATTAAAATCTGAGAACTATGTTTATGTTCACTCTGTTAATTGACCTGTTATTTGTATCTGATTTAAAAAACAAAAACAAAACATGCAACAGTCCAATCATGAAGAAATAAATGATGAATGACAGTTACAAAGGAGTAGTCTCTTATCGCTCTTTCAACGTGAAAATGTTATCGTTCACTGACACATAGGGAGAAAATCCAGTACAATATGAAGTGACTAGGAGTGTCTGTTGTGTTGTACGTTGTCCTGTGGTCAGTTTGGATCTTCCAGCAGCTTGAACATGCCCCCTGACCTTAACCACGGTCATTTGTGACTCTGCAAACATAACACTGCACTTTAAACTGGGGTAAATTGAGAATGTAATGTGATTGTAATTGGTGCCACTTTTACCTACCCGCCTCTCCCCAAGGCCATGGTAGAGGACACTCTTATAATATGGAGGTAAACAGGCTGGATATTCTGGTAGCTTGGAGAGCTGGTCTCATCCTCTGTCAGAGCACAGGTCTATATTTGTCAGCACTAATTGGTTTAGGTGTTTCTAATGCTAAGAAATTACTTTCATCCACCACTCCCTCCCTCCCTCCCTCCCTCCCTTCATCCATCTGTTACTTTGGAATAACAAAGAAAGCCTGTCAGCGTTCAGGTTCATTGGCCTGGACATCTCTTTTGTAAATATCTTTATTTATGGAGAATGTTTCTTTGTAAACAGTCCGAATGTTGCACAGGTCAGTCTCCTGTGTTGACAGCCACTAAACAAAGTGCTTATTTAAAGGGCCAGTTTAGCCAGACCCTTGGCATTGGCTGCTCTGTCCTGCTAGAGGCCTATGTTAGGAAGAAGGAATTCATCTTATCCAGCTAACTTCAGCGTTTTCTGTACTACAAAGACAATTCACTTACATTGCCACAGTAATGTGCTGTGAATCTTATCTGCTACAGAGGAAGTCATGCTCCAGGTTAGAAATCAGCGGGTAGGAAATCACTGCCTACTGACCAAGGAAGAAACATCCATTCGCCTCTGCTTCAGAGGGTAGGCTGGTGTGTGTGTGTGTGTCTGTGTGTGTGTGTATGGCTGGGGCTTGTTGTGCCTTGGCCGCTGTGGGACAGGCTTTAGAAGCAGGAAATTAGAGGTCATCCAGGCCTTTATGTCTTTAAGACACTCCTGCTGTTTAACTAATTGGTGTGTGTGTCTTCTGGCTTCATGGATCAATAAAGCTGGGTATCATTTGCATAACAATGAGAATGTATACAAATAAAATGTGCTGTTTTTAGTGGTACTGGGTCATTCTCTATAAGTGTCACTACTGCTGCATGGTTGGTTAGTGGACAAGTCAGTGTCTTTCATGCAAACTACAGTCGACTGAGGCAGTTTATTAGCGACCAAAGTGATCACAAGGAAGTTTTTGGTGTAGCACCCTGTTTGCAACCAGTTTCACCTAGCAACAGCTACAGTAGCAAACTTTTGCAACAACTTGCCAACCAGTCAGAGCATGCACATTTTACCCGAGTGGTCTCTAGGCCTGTGTGATGTTGACCTTAGATGTTGTGAAGTTGTTTTTTGTTTTGTTTTTTAATTGTGAAGATAATTTTGCCATCAGGCACTTTAGTTGTCTTGTGTGGTCTTTCAGGTCTTTCGGATCGTGCTGAGCTGTCGAGTGCATTTTTAAAAAAAAGTACTATATTGTTTTTTGGCCACTCCTGCTCTTGCTATCTCTGCGATGGGTTTATTTTGGGGTTTTAGTCTAAAGATGGCCTCCTTCACTGCACTGACATCTCCTTTGTGCTAACTGTGATGATAGCGATCCATTCCGGTGGCAAACAGCTGAAATTCTCAGCGCCAGGTGATCAACTGCTAGCTAGAACCCTGATATAAATTCAACACTTTGAATCAACTTTGTGATGAAATAACAAGGGAACAGGCTTCACCTTCCCATGATGCTGCTTGTTAGTAAATTGTCCAATCATTTTTGGGCTTCTAAAAATGGGGGAATGTATATAAAAATGGATAAGCCAAAGCCTTTCAATAAATTGCTGCACCGATTTTTCCCATTTTGCTAGGAAAATGGGGAACAGGTACAGCAGTTAATTGAAACATGCAAACACACATGGAACTACAGTATATAGGGCAAAAACGGTTTGTGGAATTCAAATGAGCTTGAAAGTCAAAGGCCTGCCACTTCTTCTTTTGTCCTTCACTTATCCAGTTTCCTCATTTTTTTTTTTTTTTTTAAAGAACACACTGTACACCATGCTGAGATATGTCAATATACAGATTCTAACCTCTGTGAACCTCAATTAAGACCCAATTTTTCCAAAGAAGTCACTGGAGATGAGC
>JAVDPK010001846.1:325429-350638 GCA_034780415.1 Cichlasoma orientale
TAGCGTGACCATAAAGTAAATAAAATGATTTCAGTTGTATTCATGTTTTTCCCCTTGATTGTGTTTGGGGGTCACCTTTCAAACCCTGAGGCTACAGCCGTCTTTTATATACAGTCTGTGGTTTTAGGTTGTAAACCCAGGCCATATTCAGCGTTCAGCAAAGTTATATGAAGCAGTAACTTGGATTGAGGATTAACTGGCGATACTTTGCTTTCTTTGCTTTCCTGGCAGCTCAGTCACTAGGTACAACATTTCTTACTGGATGGATGCTAGAAATACTCAGTCAGGTCATAAGAAACTTAGAAGGTGGTAAGCGATGATTTTTGGTGGATGCAAAATAACCAGATGTTTGTTTGAAAAAGATTTGTGCTGAAGTCTGAGCAAACAGTGGCTGACGGGTCAAAGTTTCAGATGTAAAACAAAGGTCATTATCTGTGTTTGGGGTTACAGGAGCCTTCGCTAAACCAAAACTTTAGGAACGTGGTGAGAAACGGCTTTTTTAGTGACGAGTTGTAACAGCAGGTGCGTAACTGCATCAAGAAAAGCTGCAGTCTTCATTCTCCTAGAGAAAATAGACACTTTGCTCCTCAGAGGTAGTCATGCCGTTGAACTCGGTTTATAGTTGTGTGAATAATGTTAAAGTGTAGTTTGCAAAAAAAAAGCCCCTTTCACGTCTCCCCTCAAACTCTCAGTTCACTAAGTGGATGTGATCAGTGGCTTTCCTGGTTCAGAAAGCTGCATAGAATTGGAGCTCCCTGATTTCAGTATCAAAGCGGTTCAAGAAGAACCGACTTGCACCATGTTTGAAGCATACCAGACCCTTTATGGCTGACGTCCTGCTGACGGCCATGCTTTGCCGAGAGAGAAAAAAACCATTCATTGTGCTTTCAGAGGGTTAGTGTTTCTCACCAATGAATCAGGCGTCACAATGTGTAGAAAGACATTTATGAAGGATTAAATTATAATGAAATGATAGATGTTCTAGCGAGGCTGCAAATAAGATTAAAATCTCACTGACATTTTAACTGACATTTTACTGATGATCACCCTGAAGCCCTGACGCAGGGCAGCTTCTAATGAAACGACATCCAAACTGTAGTCCTGGTCAGCTTTGTGTTTAATAGTTTCTGCAACGAGAAGTCTGAGGATTAGCTAGAGAGATGATTATCACTGTACTGTAATTAGCATTGGGAGATTATCTACATGATTGACTGATACTCATTTCTGTATGGTGATGTGTAAAACCACTGCCTGATGTGTTTATAACTTTATTACATTACAAATAAATCAACTATTTTGATATTTGTCCACATATTGAAGGCTTTTTTTTTTTTGGTTCTCATTATTCATGTTTGTCCACAGTGATCATTTTTCATTTGGAGAACACTTTGATCACAGTAAAGTAATAAACGGCATTAACTGAAGTTCACACTCACTTCCTCCGACAGCAGGATATTGGCCCGAGTGACCCCCCCACCCTAAAAGAAAAAGGACCCTATGTGACCGCTCAAGGTTCAAGGGACAACTTGATTGGGCTGTCGGGGCGCTGCCAATCCCAGCTTTTGTAGTGGTTTAAACAGAACCGTGTGCTAACTGGCCCACAGGTGGCAGATTGGAGATGTTCTGTATTCATGAACCGGAGTGGGTTCTCCTGAGAAGATTGACACTGTGTTAGCACACACCTGAATGATGCTTCAGACCAGCAAAATGACACAACTTCTGCTTTTATAGAGGCGCTCACCTTTGCTGATGATCAGTTAATCAAGTGCATTTGATTAGCAGCACCTGGCTGCTACTTAACCTCTTAACTCCTATGGAAGGAATAAAGGTGGACTTAATTTTTCACGAGACTATATCTATACTGTATCTAAGGAGTAATAAAAGTAATAAAAATATAGACATTGTTGTTTGTCGTGCCAAGTGAGCTGTGATCAGATGTTTTCTTCCTGCTTCCTCAGTATTTCCGTTGGATTCATAAAGTTAAGGTGGCCCGCGCACATGGTGGAAAAACATGTTCTGGACTAAGTCAGATAAAAAAATTCAAATGATTTACAGATCAAAAGATGTGGTGCACAAGTATATAAGTGTGTATATACTATAAGGCAGACATAATGCACTTACAAGGTATTCACATCATTATTATACTCATGTACAGGAATATAACTACATAATGCACCCATACAATATAATCTGCTGATATCGAGGCATTATTTATAGCATCACTATAATCATAAGGCAACCAGTTTGTTTCCATTTGAGCAATACTGCTGCGCAGTAGGTATGGCTATAATACTGCTCAATGATGAGTTATAGTCTGTACTATTTATGACCAACATTTTAGACAATGCTCAGCCAATCAGAAGCTGGTATCACAGGCTTATCAATGAGGCCTGATGAACTGATGTTACTATAAATAGACGGGCTCTTTACCTACAAATTTTGGATTAACCAGTTTCTCACCATCAGTGCTGCCAGCTGCTGCTAGACATGGGGAACCCCAATTTTCTCCATTTCAGTCAATATTGGTCAGGTAGGTGTAGCCGATCACACAGCACAAGATTATCATGATTAAGCTAAGCCAATCAGGCACGAGGAGAAGCTGGAGCTCATTAGCATATATTAGCAGTCCAAAGTGCACGAAGGGTACTAAACATCCAGGAATATGAATGTTGCGTTGCACATCTTTGACAGGTAAAGAACACACATGCCAAATTTCATGGCTAAACTCCTCCTGGTTTTAGAGTCTGTAGACTGGAAAAGTGAAACCTCACAGCCGACAGACGGCACGACAATATCCTCCTGCTCGATTTTGTGTGGGAGGATAAAAATGGTGTCTTCAACAAAAAAGAAAAAACTATATGCAGCCCACTGTCTCAAAAGGTTGCCAGTAAAATGTGAAGGCAGACTGCAATGACTTACAATTGTTATAAACTCATTTTAACTGAAAATAGTAATAAAACATTTTAAAAGTGAGAAATTTCTTTTGGAAAATGGTGAATAATGTGTACTCCAGGGTGAAGGGCAGAGGGAATCCAGCTTCCTATCAGCAGTCCAAAACCCATCATGCTGGGCGCCGGGGTGGCTCAGGGGTTGAGCAGGCGACCATATGCATATGCCGCGTAGCGGTGCGGGCGGCGCAGGTTCGAGTCCCGGCCTGTCGCCATTTCCCGCGTGTCTTCCCCCATATCTCTCCTCCCAATTTCCTGTCTCTCTCCACTTTCAATAAAAGCCGCTGTGGCCAAAAAATCTTTAAAAAAAAAAAAAAAAACCCATCATGCATGATGGTTTGGGGGTGCATTTGTACACATGCCATCAATAAGTTTCATATCCGTGAAGGCACCATCATTGCTGAATGGTAAAAAAAAACTGCTTCCAACAGACATCTTTTTTTTTTGTGTCTTGCTTTAGTGTCAAAAAGACAACAACAAACCACATTTTGCATGAATTAAGGGTGTAGATGCTGCTTTAAATTAAACCAGCAATACAGGAGAGGATGAAGAATGAAGGAGACGTTACCAGGCAACAACCATCTTTATGAATCCACTCAACAGTAAACAGTTTGCTTCTCTACTGTCGGTACTACAACTACCTCTGGTAATAAATCAGCTATCAATAAATCAACTGTCTTTAATTAAACAATAAGAAAATGAAATCCTTTAACAAACACTGACCTTAGAAACTTAAATAATATGATATAAAGTTTATTGTGAATCCTCCCTGCAGAGGGAGCTTTGATTCTTTCCAAAAGCTCAGGGTCAGGAAAATATCTGCTGTCTTACAGGGTTTATACAAAGACAGTTCGCATCTTCAGTCAAAGTGAAACTGCAAGTTACAAAGCGAATGGAAGTCCGATCGCAGCGTCTGGCTCGTTTATCGTGCTGGTTCAACTGCAGGGACAGACACACGGAAACCGTCAGTCACGGCTTACGTGAACTTCATGTAATAATCCAAGGAATGAATGGAGGCTTACTGTAAGAGGAGATGTCGATCTCATCTGGCAGCTCGCTGATGTTCACCTCGAACCGGTCCTGGACATCATTGAGTGTGCGGGCGTCACTTTCGTCGGACACAAACGTGATGGCCAGGCCCTTCGTTCCAAACCTGCCCGCTCGAGCAACCTGCGCCAACACACCTCGTTTATACACACACTCCAGTGCTGCTGACCGCTCAGCTGACATCACAGACTATACATAAACATGGATCAGAGTCTGATTAAAGTACGGGGTGGGGGGGGGGGGGGGTTTATTTGTTCCCATGAAGTCCTCTTCAAATCACACAAAGATGAGCGTGTTTTCTCATATATTTATATAACTATATTAGCCTGTCAGGTACACAGCACACACTGAGAGTCTCACCCTGTGCAGGTAGGTGTCAGAGTCTTCTGGCATGTCATAATTAAAGGCAATGTTGACTCTCTCAATATCCATCCCTCGTCCAAACAGGTTGGTGGCTACCAGGATTCTCCTCTGGAAGTCCTTGAACTGCTGGTAGCGAGACAAACTGCAGAGGAACAACGAGTGAAGTTTAGTATTCGCTGAGTGCTTCATTGCAGCTCAACCGGGTACGTTTGTACATAAACAGCCAGAAGATATAAGACACGTATACTGTACAGTTGCTCCAGATCAGTTGCTCGCTCTGTGTTTTATTTACCTTCATTGTAGATCAGCCAAGCTCTGACATTATGAGTGTACTGGGCTGCTGGCTTGATCGACATCCCTACAATACTGTGCAAAGGCCTCGAGTCACCACTCCTTTCTTTATATTTTGCTTCCAAGCAGCCAGACTTTCTTGTCATTTTTAAAGTGGTCTTTCAAAGGTTTTTTTGGACATTGGCTGCTTTTTCACTCAGTTTCAGTCAAGTCCTCGTGCATGACCATTTTCAAAGGAATGCTTTTTTGTTTGACTGACCTTATGAGTCATTCATGCATGAAAAAAGGTGCCAAATTCAAGGGATGAGCAAGTGTTGTGTCTACATATAACAGACAGCAAAGAACTATAAGCTTTATACAGCAGGTCTCATTCACCCATACAAACACTTTCTATCTAACATTCACACAACCACAGATGAACGAAATGGGAGTGATTTGGGACAACACTTTGGATACTTTGGCATGCAGACTAGAGCAGCCAGGGATCGAACCACCAACCTTCTGATTAGTGCAGGACCTGCTCTACGTCCTGAACCACAGCCACCCCATGGCAGGACTTTCAGATACTGTTAATCTGCTGTAGATGGGTTTTTTTGGGGGGGTTTTTATAGCCTGGCACTTCTTTTTTTTTTTACAGTTTCCTCAAATTTTTTTAAGGACACGTGCACGTCACACAGAGATTTTTGGTTGTCAATATGCATGGAGGAGATTAGGGGAGAGGTATAACAGTGAATGCCTACAGCCATCTGTAAAACACGGTAGGGTCTCTGTCGTGCTTTAGGCCTGCATTTCAGCCTGTGCTGCTGGGCATCTTGTATGAATTGACCGTCAGAGTTTGATCCACCGTGCAATACCCTCTGCAAAGATTCTGTTTGGCAACGGCTTTATTTTTTGAGCATGACAATGATCCCAAACACGTTCCCAATGGAGTAAAAGCAAACCTAAACAGAAAAACACACAATGGAACATTATCAGTCACGGGCTCGCCTCCCCAGAGTGTGGACCTCAACATTATTGAAGCAGTGTGGGATCAAAGATAACAAAAGGCAGAAACATCCAAAGAAAAGCTTTGAATGTCTTCCGAGAAGCCTGGAGAACTACTCCTGGAGACCGCTTAAAGAAATTACAGGAAAGCTGCCTGAGAGAGTTCAGGCTGTGTTGAAACAATAGGTGGCTTAAGACTTTTGCACAGCACGATATGTTAGCGCAGATCAGTCTGTGTGGCGTGAGTGAGTGCTTTACCTAATATAATAAATGACGTCACTGATCTGTAACATGTGAGTCTTGTGTGTGAAGTGTGAAAGGAGTGGCATGAAAACATAATGAATAAAAGTCTCTGACAGTTCAGTGTTATTCCAATGTTACCTTTAGAAATTAAACATAAACAAACAGTAGACACAGTTACCGCTCCTCCTGAGGCATCCCTCGATGGATGGCAATCGCCGGGAAGTTCTGCTCCACGAGGAGCTGAGCCAGAGCTACGCACCGCTGGACCGACTTCACAAAGATCACCACCTAAAGCAGCACAACAACAACATGCTACTCAGCCGCTGTGGACATCTCTGTGCTCACTTCCTGCATTTATCTTCAGCATTAAGGCCTCAGTATTTTCCTGTGTGTGTGTGTGTGTGTGTGTCTGTTTCACTGCATGTGCCCCTCGTCAGACACACAGAGTGGAAGACAGAGACAAGTGAAAATATTAGCAATCGTTAACTGAGGTCCCAACAATTCGTTACTTTACCATAAGTGAAAAAAATATGAACCTAGAATAAAAGCAAGATAAAAGAGACAGAGAACAACGGCACAGCTGAACAGGTGCCAACGCTCAGCTGTCAGTGTGAAGTTTGATGGGTCTAGCTTGACAGTATGACTCTGTGGTTTGAATTTGAATATCCCAGGTGAGATCATTCACAGGATTTTCAGTAAACCTGACCTCTGACCTTTACCTTCAAGTCAAATTTGGCAAGATTTTTAGGAGATGCATACTAACCATGACATGCATCTATACTGCTGGCCCTTCCTTAATGGGTTTTTTTCCATGCTATGTCAGCTCTCCTGAAAAAATATATGAATGGATCTTCCAATCTGTGCTGACGTGAGACGTAGTAAAGAGTTGAACACAGTACCTGATTGAACTCTAGTGCGTCCAGGAGATCAAAGAGCTTTCTGTTTTTCTCATTGTCCTTCAGCTTGACGTAGTACTGCTGCAGCCCATGCAGAGTTAGCTTGGTTTCGTCATCTACAAAGATTTCCATCGGCTGGAGCGGCAGGAGTCGTAAAGGGTTAGGAGAGGTTGACAAGATTCAGCGAAGGGCATAGTGTGGGAAAAAGGGAAATGTGGAAGTGGACTTTGTTAAAGCAGGTCAGACAGATCATGGCAGTGTGACTGGAGAGTTTTAAAAGAGAGATAATCAGAGATATACTGTAGACAGTACGGTCGTTTAAGAAGGGATGCTGGGAAATATACGAATAATACAGGAACAATGTAACAGGAAGCAGTGAGAGACAGGTAGTAGAGAGGAGACGGAGGGACGGCTTTGGGTAACACACACACACACACACACACACACACACACACACACACACACACACACACACACACACACACACACACACACCAAACTGGTTGGATCTCCCAGCTAAGGCCATACACTAATTCTTATCTGCTTCTTGAAAGTACTGTATATATAATAACAAGGAAATGCAATCAATAGCTGATTGCTGCTGCAACTAATCATTATTTCTGTTATTGATTATTATTGATTAATCCACTCCTGGTTTGGTTTTCCTAATCCTTGCAGCTCCAATAGCGCGACATCTACAGAGGAGCGCGTTCTGCTAACGAACCATCACTATAACTTTTCATGGTGATAGTTTGTCAGATGTGAGTTACAGTTGCGAGGAGAACTTAGTGAACCCCCAGGACTGTAAAATCTGATCCAATTTTGTATGTCACAATTTGAAAGTTTTAAAGTTCCATTGCTAATGTGTTTCTATTGTAATAAAATGTAAAAAATGATTCTGTTGCTATTTTAAGCATGTCACCACTTTGAAGGAGCAGCTGTTCAAGCCCAGGAGAAGGCTGTGATCGAGCTTTATAAGCATGATACAATCTTGTCTTAGTTAGTTTGGACTTCTTTGTCTCTCTCAGGCTGAACATTATACAAGAGTATGTGCTTGATGAAGATCTGCACTCTCTCCTGAAAACTTTACATTTCCCACTATGGTAAAATTTGGATAAGAAGAGTTGCCAAGGTTCTAGACAAGGCTGCCCTCAAGCGTCAGATAAAGAGGACCCCCAAAAGGCACCGTATTCTCTATATGGCAGTTAGTTTGTGCTAATTTAACTGACATCATAAGGTAGCAGCTAGAAGATGCAAGTAGGACAGAGATGCCTGATAATGTGTTTTTCATAATCTAGTGAGAAGAAGCTCGACACACAGTGCTCATAGGTCAGCACTGTTATCCATAGCTCATTATAGCTGCTAAGCTTTAAGTCACAAAGTGCACTGATTCCCGATCATATGATGACTACAGTATGTAACACAAAACAAGGCAAAGCCGCCTATACTACACTAGCAGAATGTGTCCCAGATGTACCTGACACTATTAGTTCAATAAACTGAACTTCTACAGCTTTGTAAAGTGTTTGTTACGGGCTTATGGCTGTATAGGAATTTGGATATATACCCTGTCTAATCTGCAGAAGTGTGTATGCTGTAGCTTTAAGCCAGAGAGAGCTAAAGTAATGTGTCATGTTTACAGGCTCTTGTAGGCACGGTGCTGCTATAACATGGCAGCAGAACGGGCAGCCGTTTCCCCAAATCCCCCACGCAGTGAAAGGGATGCTTCGAGTAATACTTCTTTCTTGCTTGTAACTTGGATTCATGGAGGCTGAGCAGCAACTCGGACTTTGTTACCCACTGTTCCAGCAGGCGTGCCGCAACAGGGGTAGGAGTAGTGGAGGTGTGGAAGGAGCAGGAGGAGGCATGGCAGGTGAAAGCGAAGAGGCGTATTTACATCTTGCATGAACTTTCTGCAGACTGGACGGATCTCTTTGCTCAGGGTGGCGCTGAACATCATGACCTGCTTTTCATGGGGAGTCATACGGAAAATCTCTTGAACGTCTCTGCGCATGTCTAAAGAAGAGAAAATTGACTCGGATCAGAATTCACACCGTCTTACAAACTGATCTAGATGCAGCGACTAAAGATTATTTAAGATTGAGATCGTTGCTGCACTTTCTATCAAATGAACTGCAGCTCCCCTGAACAGCCACTGCTACAGGCTGAATAGAATAGAAAAGTCCTTGTTGCTCTTGTAACTTTGTTAGCAGAGTCTCTGATGTCGAGTTCTTGTATTTGTCTGATTCATACAATTCAAACGGCAATCCTTAAACACAACAATCTGCTCTCCACAAACTAAACACATGGTTTTAACTCTGACATCAGTAAATAAATATTCTGCTCAAAGAAAATTAAAAGAACACTTTGTAAAAGATCATCTATAACTATATCAATATGTCTGTAGTGATATCTAGAAACAAAGGAATACCACATCATCTGATGGAAATGAAAATGATCAACCTAGAGAGGGATGAATATAAAGACACCCCGAAAATCAAATTGTAAAATGCAGCAGCAGAAATTTCATTGCAGCAAGCCAAAACGGTACTCTGCATTTTGAATGGCCCCCACGTGCCTGTATGCATGCCTGACAACTTTGAGGCAACAGTCAGGGTGCCGTTGGCCAGTGAGCACAGGGCCCTCTAGACTCTAGTGTCTAGTCCTTCAGGCCACCCTCTTGAAGTCTGTTTCTGATTGCTTGGTCAGAGACATTCACAGTGGCTGCTGGAGGTCATTTTGTAGCTCTGCCAGTACTCATCCTGTTCCTCCTTGCATAAAGGAGCAGATACTGGTCCTGCTACAGTCCTGTCCAGCTCTCCTAGAGTAACTGCCTGTCTCCTGCAAACCTTCTGGCAATGGCACGTATTGATGGAGTTGGACTACCTGTGCACCCTCTGTAGGGTCCAGCTATTGGTTCATGCTACCAGTAGTGACCCTGCCCCTAGCCAAATGCAAAACTAGTAAAAAAAAAAAAAAAAAATAGTCAGAAAATATGAGGAGGGAAAAATGCTTAAGTGCTTTTCCAGTGGCGAGTGCTACCCCTCAGCCTCCTGGCAGTCGAATCTTTAGGTGGCACAATGTACATGTCGTAGAACATGTAATTACCAGGTCTCAGTAGATCTTAACGGGGTGCATGTGAGTCACTTTATTCACCATATCAATTCAAAAGCAAAGTAAGAACCAGGAATAAGAAACGTTAAAGTCATAATAAATATAAACCACTCAGAATATGGTCACTTTCTGTGATTGGAGTTATCACAGTAGAACCAACTTGTCCTTTTCAGTAGATGCATTACATTACATGTTTTTCATATTCTATTCACTCCGTAATAGAACGAGTCTCAATAAACCTCCAAAGGGGCCAGACAAGCAGAAACAACATAATGATATTAATAATAATAGTAACAATAATGTGATATACAGTGAAAGACTGCCAAAATCTTCAAAAATAGTTCTTCCAAATACAACCAAAGCATTCCTAACTAATAGCAGCTGCAGCTATTGAAGTATTAAGTAGAGGATACTGTGACATGCAGACCGGAGCAGCCAGGGGTCGAACCACCAACCTTCTGATTAGCAGATGACCTGCTCCACCTCCTGAGCTTTTTTTCTTTTTGTTTTTTATAACACTGTCGGGTGTTTTGGATCAAATTTTCCTTCAAATATTTAAAAAGCCTCGGGTTGAGCCACTTTCACCTACCAAGTTGCTCAAGCATCTTGTCGCACTCATCCAGGATGAAATGTTTGATGTGACGCAAGTTGAGCACCTTGTTGCGCATCAGTGCCAGGATTCTGCCCGGCGTTCCCACCACAATGTGCGGACAGTCCTTCTTCAGTACCTCTTCGTCTTTCTTTATGGACAGCCCTCCGAAGAACACTGCCACCTGCAGGAAAACACAAGCACACGTCATCCTACTCGAGCTGTGAGAAGCCAGGGTTGTAGAGATTAATCAGTTCGGGGGGTTTTACCTTGACAGTAGGCATGTACTTTGAAAACCTTTCATACTCCTTGCTGATCTGAAAAGCCAGCTCTCTGGTATGGCACATCACCAGCACAGACACCTGCACCAGAAAAAGCTACTAAAATTAGGATCCACTAACAACTCTAATTCACTCTGTGCTTTTACTGCACATGAAAATTTGTGGATTTTAATCAACGTTTCTAATAAGTGCTGTGATCCCTGCACAACACGATTCAACACATGCATCTGTAAATATAAATGCACGCTGTTCTTTCTCAGCCTTCTTTACTACCACAAAGCTTTTTTTCAGATTCAAACAGCCCAAAAAAGTTCACCCAAAGGTTTTTACGCAGCCTGCTGGGGGATACTCTAAGCAAAAACCGCTGCAAGCGCTATGCTGTCAAGCGTGAGTAAAATTAAACAATCAAACAATATAATTAACAGGCACTTACTCCCGGTCACTTACTGAACACTCAGAACATCCAAACAAATCACGGAAAGGAAACAATTAGTCCAAATGGCCCAGGTGACTGCACAGGTAATGCGAACTGAACCTAGGCGCTCCCGCAACTAACACTCTCTCTCTCCTATCAGTTAACATGCGGAGGAGCGACTACATAACACTGAATCACCTATTCACTGAAAGTGACTATGCTGTTTAGGTTAGGGCCTTTTATACAGTTAGAATATAATAAAGCAACTCTCAGATCTGATTTCTGATCCACTTATGGTTTTGACAGGCTGCTATAACTCACCTGTCCGGTGACGGGCTCTAGCTGCTGCAGGGTGGCCAGAACAAACACTGCAGTCTTCCCCATCCCAGACTTGGCCTGACACAGCACATCCATACCCAGGATTGCCTGAGGAATGCATTCATGCTGAACTGTAAGGAAAACACAAGATCACTTCAATTCATTCAGAATGCAGCAGCCAGAGTCCCAACATGTACATGGAAATTTGAACATATTACCCCAGAACTGAATTAACTTCATTGGCTCCCAGTTCAATACAGAATTATCTTTAAAATCCTTCTAGTAATTCATAATGTTCTCAATGATTTGATCCCCCAGGACAGAAATGACCCAGTTAGACGTCTCAGGTCATCACGTGCAGATCTTTTCACTGTTCCCAGAATTAGAGCCAAGTGTGCTGAGGGTGCTTTCAGTTACTGTCGTCCTGTTTCAATTTCAATTTTATTTATACAGCGCCAAATCACGATGAACAGTCGCCTCAAGGTGCTTTATATTGTAAGTTAAAGACTATACAATATTTACAGAGAAAACCCAACAATCAAAACGACCCCCCTATGAGCAAGCACTTGGTGACAGTGGGAAGAAAAAAAACCTCCCTTTTAACAGGAAGAAACCTCCAGCAGAACCAGGCTCAGGTTCTGATGAGGGAAGGGTGACAGAACAAAAGACATTCTGTGAAAGAGAGCCAAAGCTTAATAATAACTAATGGCTAAATGCAGAGTGGGGTGTAAACAGAGTGAAAAGAGGTGACTGAAAAAGAAACAGTCAGTGCATCACGGGCACCAGTTACTCACCCTCAGATGGATGCTCAAACCCACAATCCACTATGGCTCTGAGCAGTTCGGGTTTCAGCAGGAAGTCCCTGAATCCAGAAGAGTGAATGGACACGTAGGAGCCCTTCACCCCCTCCTTTCTTATCGATATGTCACTTGCACCTCCAACATCTCCAACCCCTCCAGCCTCCACCTCATCATCCTCATAGTCCAGCAGCTCATTGTCCACGTCGTTCTCCGTCATCCTGAACCTGCTACAAAACACAAAAACAAATGTGTTCTATAAAACTCCAATGGCACAAAGGGCTTTTTAACATATACACTGTAACAGTGGCAGATGCTTTTAATTGATGGGGTCAGCATGTGTGTAAATAATCCATGAGAGCCCAAAGCTAAAGCTTCAGAAAGTTTTTTTTCTACTCCTTGTTCTGTACGCTGTCAGTGAGAGCAGATATTCTTATCTTAGAGATCCTTAATCCTTATCTCAGGCACACAGCTGCGGTTGTGAGTGCAGCAGCCTGACCCAACACCCCCCAAAAATGTGGCTTAGAAGAAGTGTTTTTTTTTTCCACGATCCTGCATTGGATAAAGAATAAAATACACAATAATGTACATTAAAATATATATCAATATACATAAAACTGTCAACAATTTTAAGAAATGATGGATTTTAAAGTAATAGTGATTTTCAATGTTTTGGGACATGTTTTCCTAGTTCTGTACATGTAAACAAACTAAAAAGAAATATTTTTGAACCCAAAACTTTGCTTTACATATTTATAACATATTACATATTATAAACGTATGTATCATTTCACCACATAATGCCAGTTAACTTAACCTGTCTTCAGAAATTGCCTAAAAAAAAATGTTCAATTAAAAGAAGAAATAATGTATTTGATGGATTTATGTTATGGGGCAAAAACATCATTCTAAAATCCACAAAAGCAAAGTTTGGCAGAAATGTTATTTTACAATAAAAAGAGCTAGAAAATAACAGCTGCTTGTCAAAGACAAACATCGTGTTGCATTGTGTTATTAGCTCCAACCTTGGCTTGCGCTGGAGAAAAAAGGTTTTTCTAAAGTACAGATTTGACGGATTTTTTTTCTGAAGTTTTCACTTTTTTTTCATTTCATTTAACTGTGTTGTGTTTTTCCACCACCAGGTAATTTGGAAAAATTCTCAAATACACTGAGTGGCAATATATGACATTGTGCCTGTAGGACGCAGATCACTCCAGATTCTGACACATTTAAGAGTTTCTCTCTGATTCCGGGAGAACCAAAGTTAGGGAAAACCTGGGAGTTCACAAGTTAAGAAGATGAAAAACATTTTTTTCCATCCATAAAGAATAATACATATATATAGCACACACTCATGAGCTACCTTGTTAGGTACACCTGTTCAACTGCTTGTCAAGATAAATATCTAATCACTCAATCACATGGCTGCAACTCAGAGCACTTAAGCTTTTAGAGATGGTTACATTAGTAGAAGAGCACACTGGGTACCACAATGACAGGAAATTGAGGCTACAATTCACACAGAAGATTGGAAATATGTTGCCTGGTCTGATGAGTCTGCTACAACATTTGGATGGCAGGGTTAGAATTTGGCATACCCAACATGAAAGAATGGATCAATCCTGGCTTGTATCAACAGTTCAGGCTGGTAGTGTTGTAATGGCATGGATGATACTTTCTTGGCAAAATTTGGGCCCCTTAGCACCAGCTCAGTATCGTTTAAATGCCACAGCCACAGTATTGTGGCGGACAATGTCCATCCATTTATGACCAGTGTACCCATAGATATATATACATAGATACCGCATTGATCGCTGACTCGTATGCCTACGTCACCGCCATATTGGAGGGGGCGGACACACAGTTACGTCGCATCAGCGGGCCGAACCAGTCAACGAGGTATCTATGTATATATATCTATGAGTGTACCCATCTTCTGATGGCTGCTTCCAGTAGGATAATGCACCTCACAAAACTCGGATAATCTTACATTGGTTTCTTGAACGTGACAATAAGTGCACTGCACTCATATGGCCTCCACAATCACCAATATCTCAATCCAGCAGCACACCTTTGGGATGCAGTGGATGTGTGCTATATGCACTATCATGTCAATATGACAAAGTCTTTTAAAGTTTTCAGCAACTTTTTAAAATCACTGCTGCAAAGAATCAGGCAAAAGTGGGTCAAACTTAGTACGAGCAATCTGTGCCTATGATAGTGACCAGGTAAGTGTACAAAGCACCTTTAAAGACAAAGGTTACAATGTGGTTTGACAGAAAGGCAAAAGCAGGCTATGTAACGCCGATTATTGTCACACTGGTGCAAGAAAGTGGGAATGTTAAATGCAAAATTAGAATAGTAGAAACTGTCTAACATGAGATACCAGCTGTTACACCAAGCTGGTCTTTCTATGAGGATTCCTGTGACATCCACTACCTTAATTCGAAAACATGAACCAGACCACTGCGCTTCAAAAAATAAATAAGGTTGTCTGATTTCATTTTGAGCTTTAACATCGAAGGAATACTCGGGAAGTTTTATTTTAACGTTATCTATGTCATTGAATATTAAAGTGGCTATCAGCACACATGCAATTTGGTTTTGTGACTGTTAATCAAACATCACAAGTTTAAATGTAGCAATATTCTTATGACTTTAAAATCTCTTTTTCATCCCACTAAAGATTAGCCATAAACATCGGAACAACCCCGCTATCAGTTAGGCCTTCGGGTTAATGACATGTTACGATAGCTGATGTGAAAACAGAGCACACGAGTGGACTGTCGTTCAGCAATAACAAACCCAAGCATACCCAACTAAACAGCTAGCTGCAATTAGCTCGACGGCTAACAAGCAGCTCATATCCTCACTGAAACAGCTCTCGGTTCAAAATAAAAATTCAGAGCGGTAACAGTCATATTGCCGCGGGTACTGATAATGTGCTCGGCCTAAATGACTTTTAGTAGACGACATACCTTCACTACGAGAGAGAAAAATCAGCGTCTGTCACAGTGACGTGTTTATCATGCGACGAACACCCAGGAGTTGTTGAACCCGACAGTGTGTAACCATGCGGATACCAGAGTTAAACTAAAGACAGAGATCATTTGTCTGAGATCATTCTGCCATAAAACGCGGATTGTTTGAGATTGACAACCCCGTGAAGACATTGAAGAGGTAAATCACTGAAGTATTTTGTTGGAGCGAATATCCGAATACCTGATGGCTAAAGCTGAATACAGCGTTAGTTACAAATGTAATCATTTTATTTCACGCGCTTAAGTAGCATTCGTAGTTTTGCTCTAGCAAGTTTTAAATCCGTGTAGATGAACAAAACGATATCGATGCTTTAACTTAGTTCTAATATATGACTTCAAAAAGCACAATCTGTCAATGAAATTTAACTAAACTTTGCTAGAAAATCTACAGTCTAATGGCAGTCTAATCAGCCTTTCGCTGATTAGTCGAAGCATAGATCATTTTAATCATAACAAAAATAATTAAATACAATTTAATAGTAATGATAGAAAAACTTGTAACACTGGTGCTTTTGATCACACAGAGATGTCGTGTTTTTGTGGTGGTCCCAGCTTCTGCCCAGAATGTGGGAATGTCCTTCCTCTCCCAGGAATACTGGACATAGTATGCTGTCCCCGCTGCTCCTTCAGGATCCGTGTATCAGGTAAAGGCCATATCACAGTTCATGAGTGCAGACTTTGCTGCAGTCACTCTCTGTTTTGGTGCTGACACATTTGTGGCAGTGTTTATATGACCTGTATGAATGAAACAACAAAGCAGAGCAACTATCGGAGATACGCTTTGACAATATGCGTACTGTACTGATAACATACATTATTGCGTGATAAGTGCACTGATGATTTCTTCCCCGGTTGTTCAGAATTTTTAGGTCAGGAGATCCATTCTGCAGTGGTGTTTAGCCCTTTGGAGAAGTCATCTGTGGCCCACAATGAGGAGGACTCTGAAATGAAGGGGCCTGTGGTAAGAGCTGTCTCGTCTGCTGCTTGTGAGTGTTGTGTCACAGCTGTAGACTCCACTAATAAGGTCATCTGCTTCCTCTAGATTGACAGACGCTGCTCTCGTTGCAATAAAGAGGGGATGATTTACCATACCAGGCAGATGAGATCTGCAGATGAAGGACAGACTGTCTTTTTCACCTGCATACACTGCAGGTAGTCATTATGAAGTCACCGTATGTTGCTGCTGCTGTGTGATTGTTCGCTGATCGTTTTATTTTGACATTGTAGGTATCAAGAGAAGGAGGACTCCTGAAAAGAAGTTCATTTCAACCTTTCCCTTCCTTTTCCGGCACACTCGGATATTGCTGAAGACTGCACGAAAAAGATCAGCTTAACATTCGTTTTAAACTTCAGCTTCTACAATTAAGAATGAATACATTTACATTTATGTGACTGTTATAGAGCTGAAAGTGTCAATAAGTTATTAAAGCACCATTCTTTAATGCTTTCTTTTTCAGTTGCTTGAGAAACCCAGACATGCTGTAAGCACAGCGCTCACATATTGTCAGCAGAAAGTTGTCATTGTAAATATTTAGGAAACTTTTTTTAACTTATGGGCACACAAGTTGTTATTGTATGTGCAAACAATTTATCTTTGAAGCACAAAATAATTATCAGCAGTCTTTTTTTTGCAACCAGTGTTTATGTTGGGCTCTTCAAATATTAAATAAAACTTCTGTACAAGTATTTTGTAATTGCCCCATAGAAAGGCTTGTCATAATCACATTTTGCAAGTTAACTGTAAACTGGCCTCATACCATAGACCTGCTCGTTATGATTGTTGTTACTTTTATCTCTCAAAAAAAGAAAGCTGAAATGATTCAGTGTGTGTTCACAGCTAAATTCGTGCGTGTTTAAATGTTATAGCATGTTAGTGATGCTGCATTTCAGATTTTACTGGAGTCAGATGAAGATTATACATGGAAAGAATAAAGACGACTAGATGATGTGATTTTGCCATTCCTAATTTTTTTTTGCTATCTCTCTGATAAGTTTATTTGATGGCCTCCTTGACTTGGACTGACATGAGTGAGAGAGAGTTTAAATGAGCCTGATGCCTGTCACAGAGAGCACTTACATTGGGGATCAGACAGAAATGGTATCAGATTTGATTTGATTGTGGCTCACCTACCTGATCCACTTGATTCTGGCCTGCATCAGGTAGGAAAACAGAGCAGCTTTGAAAGGCATAAGGATGGATTAGATCAGCTGTGGATTATACAATAAGGCTTGTATCAGCCTGAAAAACCTTTTCAGCCACAGCTGTAGTGAAATATTTTTTAAAAATGCACAATATGTCATGGAAATATATTACCTTTACTCTCCAAGTGACTGTGTATTAGGTGATCCATTCTATTTGCACCTAGTTATCAGTATTACATATTTGAACACTTTGGAAACACTTTCTCACTAGTCCACAACCATTAGAGTAATTAACAGTCTGTATTTCAGGTCTTGTTCATTAAAGAATTGTCTAACTGTACTGTATTATACAGAGAATTTATTCTATTTTATAGCCTGCCTTCAGTTGTATAACTGGTTTGGGGGGAAAAAAACAGGGCAAGATAACACAATACAGTTCAATGGCACAACAAACTTTAGAATGCCCATATTGTTGATTCAACACTTTTATGTGAGTCCTTCATAAAAATAGGTTTCATTGTAGGGCTGAAGTATTGGACTTCAGCAAGTTAACACAATTAATGTCAGACGTTCCAAACTAAGTACAGCAGGGGGCGGCATTGCACCCTTCAAGTTGTACGAGCTCAATTGAAAGCAGTAGAAGAAGAAGAAGAAGACCATTGAAAACGGTCGTATTTCGGTCATGTGACTGTGGAAACATGGCTGCTTCGATTTGAGAAAGATTCTAAGTAATCACAATGCAGTGTTTTGGACGAAATACGTATTTATTTTCAGGAACTCATCGGTTCTATTAAACACCCACCTTTACGGTAAAACACCGCTTCATACAACTGTTGTGCACACACTGTTTAGAATTGTTTTATCCTCTGTAGCTCATTAGCTGTGAGTGGCCGTCTCGATTATATATTCGTTAACGTCTCAGTGAGTCAAGCTGCACACCGATCAGGCATAACATTATGACCACTGACAGGTGGAGTGATAACACTGATTATCTCCTTATCATGGCACCTATTAGTAGGTGGGATATATTAGGGAGCAAGTGAACATTTTATCCTCAAAGTTTGTGTTAGAAGCAGGAAAAGTGAGCAAGCATAAAGATTTGAGTTTTACAAAGACCAAATTGTTATGGCTAGACGACTGGGTCATAACATGTGAAGAACTGAAGCTCTTGTGGGGTGTTCCAAGGAAGGAACAGTGGTGAACCAGCGACAGGGTCATGGGTGGCCAAAGCTCACTGATACACGTGGCGACCCAACTGACGAGCCACTGTAACTCAGATTGCCGAAAAGTTAATGCTGGTTCTGTCAGAATACACAGTGAACTGCAGGTTGTTACGTATGTGGCTGCACAGCCACAGACCAGTCAGGTTGTCCAATGATGACCCCTGTCACCCACCAAAAGCGCCAATAACGGGGACCACAGAGCATTAGAAGAAGGTGGCCTGGTTTGAGGAAGCATGTTTTGTTTTACATCATGTGGATGGCCATGTGCATGTGCATCGCTTACCTGGGGAACACCTGGCACAGGATGCAGTATGGGAGGAATGCAAGCCGGGAGAGGTGGTGTGATGCTTTGGGCAGTGTTCTGCTGGGAATCCTTGGGCCCTGCCATTTATGTGCATGTTACTTTGACACATAGTACCTACCTAAGCATTGTTACAGACCATGTGCTCCCTTTCATGGAAACTGTATTCCCTGATGGCTGTAGCCGCTTTCAGCAGGAGAATGCATCCTGCCACAAAGCAAAAATGGTTCAGGAATGGTTTGAGGAGCACAACGAGTTTGAGGTGTGGATCTCAATCCAATTGAGCATCTGTGGGATGTGCTAGATAAACAAGTCTGATCCATGGAAGCCCCACCTCACAACTTACAAGACTTAAAGGATCTGTCGCTAACATCTTTGTGTCAGACACCCCATTCAGGGGTCTAGTACATCCATACCTCGATGGGTCAGGGCTGATTTGGCAGCAAAACAAATACAACACAATATTTGGCAGGTGGTCATAATGCATTGCCTGATCGGTGTATATAGAATATACATGTGCAGAAATAAAGTGTTGGATCCCTGTGTCTGTTTAAAATGGCTGAATCAACTTTACATTTCTGTTTTTAAAGGAAATTTGGAGTATGAAGTAGTGGGACGGAGCTTTACTACATTTAATGACATTCCTCTTTCCTTCGGGAGATAATGAAGCTGCGTGTTCAGCTGCAGTGTAAGAATCTGCATGAATACTTGAGAGAGTTGAATCCGGAGATTTTGGACAGACTCTACAACCATCCAGCAACATGTCTGGCTGTCTACAGGTAAGAAACCTGCGACTGGATCCAGTTTAGCTGCAGCACAGTGGTTCTCAAACTTTTTCTGGCATTCTCACCTTCAGAAGCCAAAAAAGAAAACTTCCATGGCTCCCACAGTTTAAGCAGTTATTGAAAAAGGAAGCAAGTTGAATTTCAGTGAAACTGGTTAAAATTATTTTTCCCATATGAAAGCATTCGTTCAGTTTAGCTTAGCTTCGCTCCATAGTTGTCATCCAGACCCCACCTGCCCCACAGTTTGAGAACCACAGTTAGAACGTATCATAACAATGAAACCTGTATATTTAATCTGGACATGTGAGTCCAGATTATATGGAATTCACTTTTTGATATTTTACAGGGAACTCCCCTCTCTGGCAAAGAATTATGTGATGCGCATGCTGTTCCTGGATCAGCCTCTCCCCCAGGCAGCTGTGGCATTGTGGGTAAAGAAAGATAGCCAGAAGTAAGTCACATAACTTGTCCTGTGTACTGAGCTTGTGAAGAGTGTTGTTCGTCTGCCAGCGTGATAGCCAACACAGAGGAAAGTGTTCACTGCAAGTCTGCCTTTTTTAAAGTCATTGAAAAGGAGAGTTTATAATGTGGAGCGAGTGTAGCTTCTGGGGGGGGGGGGGGAGTGTCAATTAAATAAACTGAGTGTGGATTTTTATTTAAGTTATTCTCTTTATCATGCTCTTTGTTCCCTTTTGCATGTTTGGTTCAGGGTCAGATAAATAGATAAATACTATCATCATAGTACTTTAAGTCCTTTACCTGCTTGACTCACTGTCTTATAAACTTCTTGTTAACTGTCAGATCTTAAGATGTGCTCTATCCTTGGATAAGGAGAGCATCACTGCCAGAGCCGTTTCCTTGTGTCTCTAAAACAGTAAATAAGTTTACTTTAGTGTCTGCAGGTTTTCTTTCACCTCTGCAGAGGGAGAAAAACAGTGGACTGCACATTTCAAAGTGATAACTAGTTTTGTTTGTTGTTGTTTTTTTTTATATATTTGGCTTCCTCTTGCAGGGATCATGATGAATGTGTGTCAGTGTTGGCAGGGCTCCGGCTCTGGCACAGTCAGCAGCTGCAGGGTGGTCTGCAGGGATACATTTTAAACCCGGTGTTCAAAGACAACCTGAGGACAGCTTTGCTTGGCGGGTACGTCGGCCCCTGTGAAAACAGCGATTAATCACAGGGATACAGCTCTTCTTTCTTTCTGTCTTAGGTAACTTACTGAAAAGTGGAAACATGGCCGCCGGGCCCAAAACTGAGTCAGTGGGGATTTGGTTTAGTTAACCTGTTGTTTCAATATGTGTACAAGGTATAATGCTTTGTAAATGTTTGCAAAGAACAAATCCACCTGCTACCTCATTCATTCAGGACCAGTATTAACCAAATGAACCAATTCATTGTTGTTTAAACACACAGAGGGCGAGCGTGGGCTGATGAGGGGAGCACTCTGGGTCCTGACCGCCACGCACGAGACATTGAGAGTCTTGACCGCTACGCTATGGAGCGCTGGGAGATCATCCTGCAGTTCATGGTGGGTTCTCCCAGCGCTGTCAGTCAGGACCTCGCACAGCTTTTGGTGCAAGCAGGCCTCATGAAAAGGTATACAGGCATCTTTATATATCACTCACATTTCATAACTGATGCATATGATACTGAGAATGCCCTGAAAGAGTTTTAAGTAGGAATTTGTTGAACAGCTGAACATGCAGATTATGGGAAAACCAGACGGTGCTTTCTGGATAGGCAGGGCTCACTAAAGAAGAGCAAAAATAAATGCAAGCAACACTAACAGAGAGCTGGAAGTTGAGTAATGTCATGTCTCATGTTGTCCTGATGTGTTCTCCAACTGTAGTGAAGCAGGAGAAGCGCCGTATATCACCTCTTCTGGTTTCCAGTTCCTCCTGCTGGACACAGCCTCTCAGCTGTGGTACTTCACCTTGCAGTACCTCAAAACTGCTCAGGTATGCCTTTCTGCTACTTCAGCCTGATGAGGTTTAAACATTAACCATTAAGGCTCAAGAGGCTATAGCCTGTCATTACTCTGATTAACACATCTTCAAGCAGTGAGGGCTCTGAGTGAGAGCAGCCACACTATGTGGCTAATGTTAGACTGCATGTTTGAATATGTTTGAGCCATGCTGGATGTTAAGTAGCAGGCAGATTTTTGCCCGTAGAGGTTCGTAGTGATCGCCCTTTACTCTTTCTAAATGATCCCACACTTTGGATTTAGGACAAATGGAATTATTATTTAATAACTCCAGGAACTTTGTATCCAGTAATCTCGCTGTGACTGACTCAGTGTCACCGCTTCCACAAGGAGTTTTTTTTCTTTCCTGCGACCAACTGACAAGTAATCCCTTTATAGCTCCTCTACAGCATTGCCATACCACTAATAATCCACTCATAATTAGTTTAAAAATGCTCTATAGGAACACCTCATCATGCATGTAGGCGCACACTGAGCTTAGAATGGTAACATATTATCCAAGTTCTCTTCTTCTAGCACCTGGAAACAAGGGTATGTAACAATAACCAATGGTGCTTTTTCACAACTTGAGATGTCACAGAAGGGTGTATAAAGAACAAGGCTTCACTCCACATTTTTGCATGCTGGATCACTTTAATAACTTTAGTGGGACAGTTGGTAAGCTGTTGATAATTATATCTGCTTTTGCTGCTGTGACATTTCAAAATGTCTGCAGAAAAAAAACAGCTCCTCTTCTTCTTTCGGCCGCTCCCTTTACAGGTCGCCACAGTGGATCCTCTGCCTCCCTCTCACCGTATCCCTCGCATCCTCCCCTGTCACACCAACCCTCTGTCCTCCTTCACTAGATCCATGAATCTTCTCTGTGGTCTTCCTCTTTTCCTTCTCCCTGGCAGCTCCATCTTCAACATCCTTTCTCTAATATGTCCACTATCCCTCCTTTGCACATCTCCAAACCATCTCAGCCTTGCCGAACTGCTCAACCTGAGCTTTCCCTCTGACATACTCATTTCTAATCCTGTCTATCCTGGTCACTCGCAAAGAAAACCTTAAAATCTTAAACTCCCCCACCTCCAGCTTGGCCTCCTGTCTCCAAACCAGCTAAAAAAAAAAAAAGCCCTGGCTTCTCATATCGTTAGCCTCATAGCATAATTGCTTATGTCATTTTTTTTGGCCAAATTGAGATATCTGCCTAAATGAATCTGCAGTGTTAGCAAAGTAGAGTTAGGCAGATATCTCAGTTCGGCCAAGAAATTACTTAAACAATTATGCTATAATGTTTGCCAGAATCTTCCTGAGGCTGACCAAAAATGTTGGTCTCACCAGATTCCTGGTGGGGAAAAAAAAAGTCCATTCAGGGTTTTGGAGGTTTTGGAATCAGTACTGTAGAAGTGCCACTGTCAGAGCGCGCTCAAGTGTTGTTTAGTGCTTAATAAATGAAATCAGATTATCATGCAGATTATTAGTGTGGCAGCAGCTTTTTTGACTAAAATGATCCAAGATGGAGTTTAGTTGTTTTTTTGCTTGCTATTACTTAAATAGTTGCTTTTAATGGAGCTTATCTACTCACACGTGTCATACTTTGTGTCTTGCAGTCCAGAGGGATGGACCTGGTGGAAATCTTGTCATTCTTATTCCAGCTCAGTTTCTCGACTCTGGGCAGAGTGAGTGCACAGGAGTTACCTTCTGTTTGTTTGATTGATTTTTTTATGTATATGGTGAAAAGCAACATTGCCACAGTACAGTGCTCTCAGGTTTTAAAAACTCTAGTGCAATTTGTCTTTCTCTTTTTAATTAATGATGTGCTGCCTGTGTGCTCTAGGATTACTCAGTGGAGGGTATGAGCGAGTCATTACTTACTTTTCTGCAGCACCTGCGGGAGTTCGGTCTGGTGTTCCAGAGAAAGGTGAGAGTATTTCCACAAAAGCAAAGTGTGTGTGATGTGTTTAAAAAAAGAAATTCAAAAGATTACCTTGTGTGCGACACACAACCCACTCAGTCCTTAGAAGTTCAGTGCTTGGGGTTTGATTTTTGTTACTTAACGTCTCTTAACTAATCCTTATTCTCCTTTGGATCTTTTGTGTACCGATCATTAAAAATAGTTGAAGCATAACTACTGCTTCACAGATTTTGAGCTTTAGAAGGAAATGATTAAATGCACAGCTTACAATAAACACTTCAAACTGAAATACACAAACTGTGTTCTGGACTGCTGTGTGAAACTGTGACAGAAGCATAGCTTGCGAGACCTCTGCTAGCTGTTACCACTGTGCAAGTTTAGCACAGTTTTGTAGCTGGTTTGGATTGCTTTGATCGCACTGTCACCTCAAAGAGTTGTGGAGGGAAATATGGCCTAAACAGTTAAAGAGTAACTTACTATAACTGTGTCAGTCCTTTTTCTTTTCTTTTTCCTTCTGATGCATCCGTCTTGCGCCATTAGAGGAAGTCAAGGCGGTATTACCCCACCAGGCTGGCAATCACTCTGGCTGCAGGAGTCACTACCAGCTCCTCCTCCTCTAACCTCGCTTCCAATCCTGGTGCTGGAGATGCAGGCTTCATTGTGGTGGAAACCAATTATCGTATCTACGCCTACACAAGTATGTGTGAGCACCTCAAGACATTGTTGATGTTGATGAACACTTTTCATGTCATGTCACTAATATCAGTAAAAGTTGTTTACGGGTTGGCAGGTGTCATGATAGTTGAAGCGTGCCAGCTCGTGTCTGTTTTGATGCATTTCAGAAAATGTTTCTGACAGTAGAACGTTCAGACGGGTATATCTCTCTATTAGCTGGAGCCTGGATTCAGCATAAAGAGTGAAAGCAGGGACCAGCAGTTAGACTGGCTCTGCACCAGCAGCTCTAATATAATATAATATTGTATCATTTTATCCTTTGTTTCTTGTAGCTTTTGAAAGGATGCACACGTGACATGCAGAACCTGTCCAGACCTGTTTGTGTTTGTGTGCCCCTCACAGATTCAGAACTTCAGATTGCTCTGGTCGCTCTCTTCAGTGAAATGCTCTACCGCTTCCCCAATGTAGTTGTGGCTCAGCTGACAAGGGAGTCGGTGCAACAGGCTATCGCCAACGGGATCACTGCACAGCAGGTACTGCTGCACCGGGCTGACTCACGCTAAAAGTTTAGCTCCCCACGATCAACCCAGCAGTCCACTGTACTGATACTAATCTAATGAAAAACAACAGGTGCAGACAACATTTCTCATAATGGAAAAGCCATGAAAAATATGACAGAACGTGCATAACATTTCAGCTAACATCCATATGCTTTGCCACTACAAGGCATTACTTCGTGCAGTAATTTAACTAAACACTGTGCATGCTCACTAGGACACACAGAACTCAGGATTAAGTTCAATTCAATTTTATTTGTATAGCGCCAAATCACAACAAACAGTCGCCTCAAGGCGCTTTGTATTGTAGGTAAAGA